>CAUHTR010001030.1:0-92739 GCA_959609185.1 Schmidtea polychroa | reverse complement strand
AGTAACTTGTTGGGCTTTAGAGAAGAGGATGACAACTCCTCAGCACACAATACACACTATGAACCACATTTAGTCTATATAAGGCACGTCTATATAAGGTTATATCAACAATTAGGGAAAAGTATTTAGTGATGTCATTATTAATTTCTTCTGTAAAATTTATCAATATCAGTTTTGCCACAAGTGTTATTATTTCCTCTTTGATAATCAAGTTAATGAATCCTTGGTCTTACTTTGAATGTGTTCCTTAAAAATGGATCTGAAACTCATAATGACAGCGAAATAATTCCTAGCTCACTTAGAAATTTAATTACTGGAACGAGACGCCTCAAAACATTATTAAATTTATCGTTTCTCCTTGAATTTTCCTTTCTTAGTTTTTTATAACGTTTATATTTTCATTTCATGAGAACTAAACAATAACTGAGTCTTTATGTATTTTATTTGTTTTGTAATTCTCCATGTAATTATTTGTGTGTTTTTAATCAGAATTACCTTTCACAAAAAAATTAGAAGAAGTTGAAAAATACCTGCACATTAAACCGTATATATTTACAGTTCTTGGAGAACAAAGCCAAGATTCATTTTGAATTTTTTTAAAATATTTGTTGGGGAAATTCTGTGAGTGATTTTGTCCTATTCTATAATTTGACCCAAGCGGAATTCTATTTTGGAAAAAAACTACTTTCCTTTGTTAAACAATAACTAATTAAATCACTATTTAAAACATTTGGCCATAATTTAAAATCCATGCAAAGGGAAATAGGATTAAATAAATATCTGAAAACATTTCTAATCCTTTCTACAGATTCATTCTATCACAGACACTGTCACAAAGTCACCTTTATTATAGAATTTTAACCTGGTCAGAGAAATAAATTTCCTCACCACAAAATACCTATTATAAAAAACGCTACCAAACTAATGATCAAAAAATTATTGGATTTGATAGAACCAAATGAGATTTTTTTATTGAAGAATTCTTAAAATAATAACTTAAATTATTTTTTATAACTTAAATTATTTTTATTTAATAATAATACTTAATTCATATTTTCATGTAAAATTCAACCTAAAAATGAATGTGTAAATAAATTTAATGCATAAAATTTATAAATCTAAATTATTTAAAATTTAATAAAAATTACATCGTAAAACGACCTAATAAAATATCCTTAAACTTATAAATTCATTTCAGTCCAACACACTACAAAATGTTATCGACCGGAAGCGGGAGTATGAATAAATTATATGCAATGAAGACGAATTATATGGACATATTGTAAGGTAATAGGTATATTTTTTATTAAATTTACATTTTTCTAAATGTTTTTAAAATAATTTTAAAATAATCTTTTTATGTTGTTAATTGTTTTTAATTAACATTTATTATTTATTATGAATTTCAGAGTATTTAGGATATATTTTTGGAAGCTTTTACATTTTAAAGCTATTATAAAATGGTTTCAATTAAAAATAATTTCGTGAAATTTTAATGTGATTGCAGTTATTTTCACTTTCTTTAACTTCGATCAATCTTTCTTCATCAATTTCTTAGTATTAAAAAATAATTAATTAAAATAAATATTTCAATTATAAATTACATTTTGGACCAGAATTTTTTTACAGCTCCTTTTTTTGGGCCGTTAAAAAATTCTGATCCTAAAACGCTACCAAATCCCTCAAATTTTATATTTTTACAAGAAATAGAGTCTAAGAAGAAGCCGAATAGTAAAGCTAGTTTGTTATATGTATTAACTAAACATAATCCTTTATGAAGTTAAATGATTAAAATATAGTAAAACTTTGTTTTCACCTTAATTTAAACAATTGATTTAAATTATTTATTTAATCTAAATAAATAACAATAAAAATTTATTTTTCAATACCAACGAGAAATCTATTTATTTTACATCGTACACATTTCATGAAATGTTGATTTACTTTGGGAAATTTTTCATTGAATTTTGACTTGAAAAACTATTCAAACAAATAATTTGACTGATGATAACAAAAATAGAGACTGAAATTAAATTTTGGAATTTTTATCTTCTTCGTTAAATTTTCCAAGCGGATTAAGAAGTTTATTTTACTATATAAAATTTTATTTTTTATCAAAAAAAATAAGATTTTATTTTCAAAGTTTCCTTTTGAAATTATTTATGAATTTGAAATACAATGAAATAGTTTAATAATTTTTAATAAAAAACCTTTCATCTGTTTATTCGTAACTCTTCTAAATTTATTTTGATTTTATGTTGATAAAAATTTAATTATATCATAATTAATGAATCAATATGAATAAAATTAATAATAGTTGCAGAATTTGTTTAGAAATTTGGCTAAATAAATATATAAATTAATAATAATATTATTATTATTATTATTATTATTATTATTATTATTATTATTATTATTATTATTATTATTATTATTATTATTATTATTATTATTATTATTATTATTATTATTATTATTATTAAATATTAATTTTATTAAAATATAAACAATATGATTATATTTAAATGAATTTATCGACACCAAACAAATATAAGTGTACCCTAAAGATTATATAAAGTATACAACCAGTCAACCATTTGCAAATGAATAAAACAATCTTTCAATTTTTATGACCACAAATATTTCTTCATCGCTTACATGAAATTATGTAAATCATTTCCAAATAAGATTTGTTTAAATACTTCAATTGTTTATTTTTTAAATTTGTAAATAAGTTAAAAAATTCTTAGTAATTATAACTTTTAAAGTAATCTAAAAATTCTTTCAAATTTAAATGAATTTGTCAAAGATCCATTACCAGCAATAGAAGAAAATTGGCTAGAAAATGTCAGAGACATTCAAAAAAGAATTAGCAATTGAAAAATTCGGAAAATAAATTCACATTTATGATCGGCTTAACATATTTAAAATATAATAAATACCATTAAGAATTATGAATTAATGCATTTTTATTTGTGGCTCATATTTTGTGAAATATCTGGTATAAAAAGAAGGTATACTTTAATTTTTGAAATCATTAGAAGCGACGCTTTTACATAAATCATCAAACTAATGCCCCATTCGATGCCTCATGAGTCGGTGGACAATTGGGAATGATTCAATGAGTAATAAGATATGTCATCTTAGAAATATAATAAAGGCAATCAGTAATTTGAAAGTATTTTTCAGCGTCAAATTTTTTATTAACCACTTGCCGGGCGATTTTTTTTTCATGTTTTCGGTCAAAAAAAAACTATTTTTTTAAATCATTAATTAATAGTATATAATCAAAATATAACGTAAATATATATTTTTTAATTTTCCGAGTTTGTATTCACTAATTTTTTCTATATGAGTTTGCGCTCACATGTGAGCGCTCGCCCGAAATGGTACACATTTTTTGCACTCATATTTGAGCGCGCGCCCGGCAAGTGGTTAATGATCGTAGTCATATACCTTTTATTCTGGCTTTTAATATTTCTAAGTATTTTACACAAAGAACCTACAGAATTTCCTAAAATTTTAAGGGTTCTTAACTTTTTATGGTCACAATTATTTTTGTCCATGAATAACTTCGAGTTTCAAAGGTTAAATATGGTGTTTAAAAACATTAAGAAGGGTCGATAATTTTAGGATTTCTTCAAAATCAAAGTATTTCTAATCTTTTATGATCTCAATTATTTTTTTATAGACAGAGTCATGTGTGCTATATTCAATGATGCAACTTAGATCTTCGAGAGTTTATCCAGGAAGGGTCAAATAAAACCTTGAAAGGATAAAAATTGCACATTTTATTTTTCTCTGCAAAGTGATTAAAACTTTTACGAAAGACTTAAATGCTGAATTTCTATTGCGCATTGCATGAGACGGAAACATTTGAAATAATTTCGTTTTATTCATTTCTATTTATTTTTCAATGAAATAAAGACTACCTGTTTTATAGTTTCTAATGAAAAATATTGTATCAATAAACTCGTTAAGGGCACCAAAACAATCTTTGCACCAGGGCGCCATAACCTCTAAGGCAAGCACATATTCAATATTGTAAAAAAATCGTAGCATTTTAATGATTAGTAACTTGATACAAATAAAAAATTTGTAAAATATCGAATCATTCAATGTTTATTTGGAAATAAATCATATTGTAAAAACAATTTTGACATTTTTAATATATCATATAAATTATAAAATCTTGTCATTTCTCTTAGATTTTGTGGATCGAGTATTAATTGTATGCATTTAAACTAATTAAAGATTCGAAATTCAAATATTTAATTTTATTCACAATATTCAAACAAGAGGATTATTTTACGCCAACAATATCTTGAGCAAGAAAACATCATTCTACAATCATTCTATTAATTTTAATTATATAATTATATTATAAGTATACTTACATTTAAATTATTAATATAATATTTACAATTATTATTTACATATTATACTTTTGAAATTCTAAATTAATTAATACACAATATTTAAATTATACTCCCTCCGTCCGGTAATATGGTATACATTTCAACAAAAATCGTAGATTATCGTGAATATAAAAATAAATAGGCAACTGTCATGACATTGTCATAGTAAATATTCATGACAATATAACCTAAAATATTTGACTTAAGTAATATCATTCTTAGTTAAAAACTTAGCGCTCAAACATCAGTGTTTCTTGAGGTAGATAAAATTAGTACCGCTGCAAGACGAATATGGAAAATGTGGAAGGAAATTTGTTAAATTTAGAAAGAAGAGATTCAAAATATATCATTTAAGTAAAGGAAAACTTCGTCGCGAAGGTCGACTGCTAGAAAAATATGTATGTTCTAAAGAAGCATACAATAAAGCCAAATCAAATTTCGAGTGAACTTATTAATATTAATATTTATTTTTTTAAATTTTATTTAATATTTACATTAATATTTATTAAAATGTTTCAAATAAAGGTAATATAATAAACTTGTCATGTACATTTTTTGATTTATTTTATTTTTTCGCAAATGTATACCATATTTCCGGACAACAAAAATCGCTCAAATGTATACCATATTTCCGGACGGAGGGAGTAGTTTTTATAAGCAAAAGCCACAATCAAATAAAAATATATATAGTCACGAAGCCTTAAATTATCACTTTATTGTTTTAAATAATAATAATAATAATAATAATAATAATAATAATAATAATAATAATAATAATAATAATAATAATAATAATAATAATAATAATAATAATAATAATAATAATAATAATAATAATAATAATAATAATAATAATAATAATAATAATAATAATAATAATAATAATAATAATAATAATAATAATAATAATAATAATAATAATAATAATAATAATAATAATAATAGTAATAATAATAATAATAATAATAATAATTATTATTATTATTATTATTATTATTATTATTATTATTATTAACTATTAATTGTTATTATATATTTTCGTTTTTTAATCGATCACAACTTAAAAAATACACTAAATAATAAACCTTAATCAGAATTGTTGAAACGATTTTAATATACCATTTAATTTAATTAATTCTGATGAAACAAAAAAATTCTGTTCCTAATAATTGAAAAGTTTTCCTAATTATCAAAAATAAACAAATAACATTAAAAATTTTAAGTGATTATAATTATTTTAAACAAACCGCGATTGACAAGCCTTAGGAAATTTGGAAAAAATGAAATCGATAAAATATTTGTTTAAATTGTAATATTTTATTATTTTGATAAAGAGATTTTGAATTTGTTTATGTTGAAAAATAGATTAAATTCTTTGTCCGTTGCGGCTATTTTTTTTAATAAATCAGCATATATTTCCATTACTTTCAAACTATAATTTATATCAGAGACCTCGACAATTTTCAACACCTATCATCACATACAATTGCCACATCACCGTCAGCTCCCATACATTATCGCCGTCGAGAACTATCTCCGGAACGCAGAGAAAAAGAGAAAAAGAACTAAATCGGGCTGCAACTACACAAATTTGCACTAAGAAAGACTGATCTTTAAGAATTTGTGGAGACTATAGAAGCCTAAATAAAATCATGTACACAGCGTCCTCATTACGGACATCCTCCAAAGATTCGCAGGATGCATAGTGTTTTCAGCAGTCGACCTGAAAAAGTCATACGACCATATTCTTGTCACAAAGGAATCCGTGGAAAAACCACAATTTAGGCTATTTGAATACTTAAAATGCCTTTTGGACTTTGTAATACTGCGCAAACATTCAAACTCCACATTGACCAAGTTTTAAATGGTATCGATCACAGTACTGCGTACATAGACGACATAATTGTCGCCTCAAAGGACGAACAAACTCACAATATTCACTTAATAGAAGCATTGCAAAGATTATATGACTATAAATTGCAATTCAAACTGAAAAAATGTGAATTCTTTCAAAAGCAAGTAGAGTTATTAGGACACGAAATTTAAGAAAAGGGAACATTTCTCCCCGAAAGCAGAATCAAGGCTGTAAAAGATTTTCTTCAACCAGAAACGATTTCAGCACTACGAAGTGTCATATGAATGGTCATTTTCTATCGGAGATTTCTTCCAAACCTTTCAGATGCCAGAAGGCCATTCATTTCTTTGGTCAACTGACCAAAGAAATGAACTATAAAATGAAACTAAAATGCTATAAACGCATCCAGATACATTAAGCATGATTTACTATCCGTAATAATCCTACAACACCTACAACTTATATTAACAACAGCTGCATCGAATGTCACAATAGGATCTGTGCTTTGCCAAAAAATAATACAAACTACAACCGCTAGAACTCTTCTCATACAAACCTTTAATAACCCAACACGTTATTCAACGTTTGACATAGAGCTGTTAAGAATATACCTTTCCGTGAAACACTTCGAACATTACATCATAGAAAAACACACAACAATAAACACAAACCATAAACCACTATTACTGTGCCTTAGCATGACAGACCCATATCCACGACAACGACAAATAAGTTATCTATCTCTCGAGCAAGCAACGTCGTCGCAGACTGTTTGTCGAGAATATATCAAGTTTAAACTTTGAGCCTCTAATCGATTTAGAAACTTTAAAAGAACACATCCATCCACAAAAGAAATAAACTACTCCTAAAACCCCCACTTTTACACAGTGGCATCTATTACGTCACAATACCATGACAAAAACACTAATTTGAGCTGTAAAGAAGATGAAGAAACGGAACTCAAAAGATATGAACATCTTCATACCATCAACAAAACAATGGTCTAATAGAAAAATTTCGTCGGACACTAAAAGACTCCATTAGAGCAACAACAATAAACAACTATTGGGTATCGACTCTGCCATACATTCTACTAGAATGGAGAAATATCCCAAACAGGAGACATGGTAGGTCACCAGCACAAATCTTATTCGTATCAAATTCTACTCTAATCAACGATATCTTGTATTTCAACGGATCAACTGATGACATCCACATCAAAATGCCAAGAAATTACTTTAAAAAACTAGAGACAAAATCGTAGTAATGTAAAAAAAATATTATATTTTAATTTATATAATTTACATATAAATAATTTAAAGAGATTTAATCAAACAATTGGTTATATTGCGTTACATATTAAATTCAAATAATTAAAACGGAAAATAATATTTTTTTCTTTCTTAATTTAAACAAAAAATTGATACAAATGTTACAATTTTTTAACATAAACAAAGAAATTAATTGAATGAAAACAAATAATTTTTTGAGAATTTCATAAATAAAAAAATGATCAAAGAATATTTTAGTATATTTTTTTTATTGACAATGTTACTTACAAATTATGTTATTTAAATGATTTTTAATAAATTATTAATAAATTATGTTTTTGTTTTTTATAATAAATTTCTAAAGAAAAACGATAAATAAATATTACACGATTAATTACAATAATATATTGCTTGACAATATGTCAAAATCGTAGTTTCAAAATCAGAGGTTATTTATGATGTTTCACAGCTCTTTTCGTTGGTATGTATGTTGGTATGCAGGCATTCTGTGCCAATAACTATTAAACCAATAAACTCCATTTTTAGATATTGTGCAATGAAGAACTATATAATAGCGTGTTGGAGGTTTGTTCTGTACTCGAGTGCAAGGACATTGTCGACCGAAGAAAGTGTCCAATATTAAGGATCATAATAAAGGCTGTATGAGAGAATTAGGAATGTCTGATTTTAAAATCTTATCAAAAAATTTTAATAATTGTTTTGAGCGTGTGATATGTGAAGCATTATTGATATCGAACTTTTAATCCTAAAATCAATGTGCAGAATGCAGTGAATACGTATGTGTCGAATGTTTTTAATTAAGTTTTTGTATGTTGATGTATATTGAATAATAGTTATGTTAAAAAATTATTTAAATAATATTTTTGAATTTTTAAAAGTGAAAAATGTTTTTAAGAAAATTATTTAAAAAATGTAATAATTTTAAAGCAATTATTGAAAATTATTTTTGATTATTTTTTTTGAAAATAATGATTTAAAATTCTTATTTATAATTTAAAAATTTATAGATTTAATAATTTGTTTATAAATTATCAATATTGTATAGTCATTCATCCCTCGTGTATGTAGGTAACCTGTTGGTGATAGTGATGATATCGAAATATATAGTGATAAAGATGTACGAATGGCGATTTTTAATTTAATCTCTTATTTAAAGTGCCTTTTATTCATTATTTATTTTGTACAGTGTAATAAAATCGCAATACTTTTTAAAGAGAATTTAAGTTTCTTCATAAAAAATCTCACATTTTATATTAATAAAGGTTTTTTACCGAATTTTAATATAATACAAGAAATGAAGAAGAGATTAATTTAACTAAAATTATCTTGAATTTACTAAATGGGTGGTTATTAACTGTGCACATAAATTTATTAATATGGAGGATAAACTAACTGTGCCCATAAAACAATTAAAAGTGTGCCCACATTTTTATTAACTATTAAATATGTGCTCAAAAAAATTGAAAAATGTCCTCAAAATTTTACAAAAGTTTGCTTAAAAATATCTTTTGTCAGCAGGAAATTAATTTTAAGTAAGTGAAAAAACACATCAATTTTTTAAGCTTTGGACACTTGAAGTCCGATTGTTTCCATTGTCGATTGGCGATTATCAATATATTTTGACCTTATATATTATGATGTGTCACCATTTTTTGTACGACATCCATTTCGGTATTGGAGGCTCATTCAATTAAAAATCCTATTAGAAAAAGATCATGTGATCAACCCCATATAATGACTGTCGCCATAATTTTATTTACATTGTGTAGCATTGTAGCACAGGTGCTTATTAGTATTAGGTATATAAAGAAATGAAAAACACAATATTAACAATTAAAAATTTATTAATTTTTTTAAAAAGACAAATACGATAAATATGAAAATAATGAAATACTGTTTTTAGGAAGGCTGTTAAAAATATCTATTTGACTGTTGATTGTACCTTTGACTTTGGAGGCCTACCACGTTTTTTGGGGAGTAGTTGGGTATAGTTCTGAGATGTATTTTTGACACAGTTTTCTTGAATTGGTTCTGGATGAACTTCCGATGCCTTCCTTGTCAATGTTGGCAGACCTCTTTTTCGCTTTTCCCTAATCGGAACAGTTTTTGCCAAACTTGGGATTATGACAAGTTTAAGTCTACTGTAATTCCAATTATATACTTGCAGATGTCATTTTTTTGATAGGATGGACAGAAACATATAGTTTCTTTCCAATTTGTTTCACTAGCATCAGTTTGAAACACAGCACACCACACTGAGAAAAATATTCTGTGATACTTATCAAAGGACAGGGGTGAACAATTTGTTGCTTCACAGTATTCTTTGATTTGTATATTTGTGATCTGTGTTGTTGCTCTTATGCTTTTGAAGAAATACTGATTAGATCTTGGAAGTTCTTTTTCAGTTATGGTTGCCCATTATTGCCAGTTGTAAGCAGAAGCAAAGGCAGATGTGGTTACGGTCGGATTTCTTGAAAAAATCTTTGGATGATTTCCTGATGTAGGTTCTCGTTTGAGTGACCTGTTTTCAGCAACATTAAGTGTTGTTTTTAAGAATTCTCTCATTTGCATTCTGTTCGGAAAAGTTGATTCTTTTTTTAGAGTGCTGTAAATAGACTCTAGAGCATTACTTGTGGAAGAACTTTCTTCCAAATAGCTTTCATATCACCCAACATGCTTGACAAGCCATTCACTGGAGAAATATATGAAAAATGTCATCATATTTACATTCAGATCATTTTTATATTTCTGAAAAAAATGACTGATGGCTGATTTGAACTGTTTCTCTGAAATAGCTAGTTGAAGCACATCAATGTCCTTCAGAATAGAATCTTGTAAGGTTTTGTCACCAAAAGTGGACAAATGATTTTCAACTGCTCTCTTCATGTGAAACCAGCACATGCGGCGTATGGAGTCATTTCCACTAGAAAAAATTGATTTGAATCCATTTGTTATGGCATCAGCGGCATCAGCTATCAATCCGACGGATCCATCATTTGGTAAAATTGGTTGGTAAGTTGCTTCAAGTCCTACTTACAGGCTTTCAAACATAAATTGAAAATCGTCTTGTCTTTCATTTGTGCACACTGAAATTCCAAGTGGATGAAACACTTTATAAATGTCACTGGTGCCGCAAATAAGAACAGGAAAATTGTTCCAAATTAGTTTGTAAGTGCTCTCTGCATGAATGAACTTTGAAGTTGATGAGATTGATAACAATCGCCTAGTTGTGACAAAAAATTGGAATGAATCTCTCTCTATTGGGATTTTGAATTTGTTGGCTGGGAATGTTTGCTGTTCATCATCATTATCTATTTTTAGTTGATAAAGAATGAATGGAGAATCTAAGTATTCTGAAATGGTTGCATTTTTCTCTAGAAGATGGACTAACTCACCAAAAGTTAGTGATTTTGAATTTGACCCTTATGAAGTTTGAAGAAAATTAAAAAGTTGTCATCATTTGGAATTTCAATTTCAGCGTGTAAAAGCTTCTCTTTAAACAAATTCTGGATGATGAGCTTTGGCTTTTTGACTCCAAGTTGTAACAGCTTTTTGATGGTTTCCTTTGTTGCTGGATTAATTCCTCTTTTGGTTTGGTTTTCTAAGATCTCGTCATGATTGTGATTGCATGTGGTTTCAAAGTGGACAACACCATGATTGTCACTATTGTATTAAAGTTTCATGACTTGACTACATTGTGGTCCTCTTTCCCTGACAAGATTACAATGGTACAATTCTTTGCGTCTATCTCTGGTGTCATATGCTTTATCAAATGACCAAAGTTTGTTTCTTGAGAGCCATTTAACTGCTTGATTTCTATTTTGAAAAAACTGAATTGCTTCCAAATTTTTAAACAATTTGGTTTTTTTGGCAACAGGTTCAGTGTCTGAGTCTGAAATATCTTCATCAGAATGGTATTGGTCCAATTCCTGGAATTCACCGCTGTTGTTCGTTTTGCTAATTATTATATAAAGCGCAAACACATTTTCTCAAATAGTTAAAACAAGTTTGAAAGTAATAATTAATATTAAAATTGATTTTTTTTTAAATTTAATTTAATTCTCTTTGATAATTAATTTATCTACCCTATTAAAATTTTTTCGAGTTAATTAAATTAATTTATGTGCCCAATTAACAAATCCATGAGCACAGCAATTTCTTTATGTCAAATAATTAATTAATTATTACATATTATAAATCCATGGGTACAATCAAGTTACTCACTAGCAAAGTAATGTTTTTTGAGCACATTTAATAATACCCCTATGCCAATAAATTCCATAATTAATTTTATAAATTATAATAAATTATATATAAATTATAATATATATATACACTATTAACCTTTTTTCTTGATTATTTACTTATTTATATTTCTTTTTATATTTAATAAATCGGGTGGTCTTTAAATTTATAGAATGATAATTAATTTTCACGTTTGAATGAGCAAATGCGATTGAGAATTCGTTGCTATTTCTCATTGATAAACAGATAGTAATGATGGTTGATGGGAGAAACAATTGGGATACATTGACTGATGCCCAAACAGAGAGAAATAAAAAAAAACAATTTCATGCATGTATGATTGTAAATAAGCTTCAATTCAACAGAATTTGCATTAGTTGATTTGCTTTTTGAAAGAAATTTCAAAAAAAGTAGCTCCTATTATTTTGATAATGTTGAAAACGTGGCCCAGGAAGAGAACTAATAGAAATTTAATAATAAATCTTTAATTAATTTATAAATCCATTAGTGGAAAAATTAAATATTTATAATTATTTGTTTTTGGTTTTTTCCACGAGATGAGAAATTTGATTTATTGTTTTTAATTGGCAAATCAGTCGGTTCTATACTCGGGCGTCCCAATATCAATCAAGGACTTTCAATTTGTGAGGACAAGAAAAAGTTTTCTGGAATTTAGGATTAAAATGGAAAGAAGGGAGAGTGTGTTTTATAGTCTTTCAAAAATTTATGGAGTGCACTTGTTTTTGTAGTGTTTAATAGGATGTTGTGTTGGTATGTCGAAATTTTTATTTACCTATTGAGAAATGCATATTAAAATTACACGTATGTATGGAATAAAAGCATCAATAATATAAAAAAATCATTAAATTTATATTATAGAAACAGACAAACTTACTCGTTTGTTGAATTTTAATGTTCCATGCAATAAAAGAATTTAATATAGAAATTGAGAAAGTGCTAGAAAAGATAAATTAAACCAGGGCTCGCTCTATGGCCGTGTAATCCGGATATTTGTCCGGGCGGCATTTTGTTTGTAAGTGTGAGAAAAGTAGAAAAATATTGATGTGTTAAATAAATAGAAAACTTCACATATCATTTTTTCGTTAGTAAAAGTTTACAGTACAGAGTAGCGTATATTTATATTATTTATGTCTAAATGCTTAAAATATTTACACTATTATTGAAAAAATAACGCAGTATTTGTAAAGAACGATTTTGAACTTATTTGAACATGCAACCAATGCATTTTAACAATGAATATATACAAGGAAAAATATTATCTCGCGAGCAGAGCGCTGTTTCAGTTGTCTTTTAGCATACATAGACTTGCTTAGGCCTAACCCTATGATAAAATTGGTCAATAAAATTTATTTTGGTGTGATTTCTAAATTTTTAAAGGTAAATAAAGTACATCAATATTCCATAGTTTGATAGATAAAATATTAGTTTATTGTAAATCGATTATCGAATGTAAACAATATAAGCATTTTTACTAAAATAAATATTAAATTTATCAAAAATGCTATTTATTGATTCAATAAAATATTGGTATCAAATTGGAATGTATTCTATAGGTATAAATTATTTATATTATTGTTTACTAAAAATAATTATTTGAAGCAACGATATAAAACATTTATAAAGTTCATCACTTCATTAAAACGCATTTTATAATAATCTATTTAAATAATTTAACTGAATAAAATCTCAAAATCATGAATTATAAAATTGTTTTTAATGACTATTTATAATTTGCTGAAGTATTTGTTATTATATATTATATTATATATAATATATAAGATACATCTAAAGCAATAAAGCGATAATTTAAGCCTTTTGCTGCGAATAATGTATTTAATGAAAAAAACTTTCGACTATAAGATAGTCCTTGTCAATCTCCTGGAATTTAGCAATCTTCTTCCCGAACACACATCTCGATCTTTCTTTTATTTCCTTTTCTTACTTCTCATTGGTTAAAAATATAATATAATGATCTACTTTCTTTTTCTGAATTTTTTAAAAACTTTTATTTAAAATTAAAATTAAATATCCTTTAAAATTTAAAATTCAAAATTATTTACATGCAAACCTTTTAAAATGATACTATGAAACCATTGCAATCGAAAGTCAATTTACCCAGACAAAAAAGACAAATCTTTGATATATTATTAAGATCGACATGAGCAATTCAAAAAAAGACGAACAATTACTACAATGTTTGAAAAAGTGGATCTAAAGTAAATGATTGAATTTTTGCAACTTCTCATCCTACCAACTATTAGTGAATCTTTTGAAATTACTGATTCAAGGTCTTACTGATGTTCTCAAAGTCTTACCAATGAGTGACACATTCGTCAAGAGACACTTTAAAATTTTTGTTGATATTAGGCAGCATAGATAGTGTCTCTAAGTCTTCTTTACAATTTGATAAAGCCACACTCTCATGTAATGAATATCCTTTAATGGCATATGTGAGATATTTTGATAAAAATTTCTTACTTATGTAAGTTGTTTATTAAGAAACATCTGGCTAATACATAGGGTTATCTTATAATCGAAAAATGTTTTCATTTATATTAAATATATTATTTGCAACAAAAGGCTTAAATTATCATTTAATTGTTTTAATGAGATTTATTGTTATTTTTAGAATCTACCATTTATTTTAATAAATGATCGCGAACATATTGAAAATGAAAATTTGAATATTGCAATAATTCTCCATTATTTTACAACAAAATTAATATTTCTAACCAGGTTTATCCAAGAAAATATGAAAATTCTTTTTTCTTGTTATTAACGAGAAGTAAAGAATAACAAAATATTATCTGGTCATATTTTACGGAAAAATGCCTCAAACAAATTGTTTTAATTGTCAAATTTATATAACGTGATTATTTTGTTTTTTATTTTCAGAGAAATTTATCCAAATAATAGAAAACTGAAGATTCAACGAACTCACAGTAATGATCAACAAACAATCAAATTTCTTTATTAAGTCGAAAGATTTTAAGAAAAAAACAAAAATGAAATAATAAAAATAAATTTTTAAAATAACTATTGCTGACTTATCAATATGATCTGACTATCCGTTTCATATATATATATATATATATATATATATATATATATATATATATATATATATATATATATATATGTATATATATATATATATATATATATATATATATATATATATATATATATATATATATATATATATATATATATATATATATATATATATATATATATATATATATATATATACTAAGTTTAACAATATTAAGACAAAAATTCCATATTTGAGACGGTTTTTAATTCACCCAATAATTTTAAAAATCATACAAATTAAAAAAAAACACTAATTCAATAATTCGATAATTACCCACTTTTAAAATTATTCTTATTTTATTAGCTGAATTTTGGCTTCATAATTTTTATGAATATTCTGCTTGAAATTTTCACATTTTAAAATGACATTATACTTTGAATTTTTAAAATTATAAATCCTCACAGGATAAATCACATCTTCATTTTATAATGATATTTTTCATACTTTTCTTAGATTGTCTAATTTTGTCAATGGGATGGCGTGTTTTAGATAGTGGGGCAAGGTTTTTAATTACTTACGCTATTTAATTATTATTATTATTATTATTTTTTATTTTATTTATTTATTTTTTTCTTTAATTAATATATTTTTTTTATTTTTATTTAATTACTTCTATTTATTTTTTTTTTCTTTTAATTTTCTTAATTAATTATTTTATTATGTTTTTATTTTAGTATTATTTTATTTATTTATTATTATTATTATTATTATTTTTTTTTTTTAATTTTAAATTTACATTATATTCTAACAAGAGGTAAATTATAACAATAATATTTCAATTTGAATAAAATTTAATTAGTAATTATTCAATTTGAATAAAATTTTAATTAGAAATTATTTAATTTATTATAAAATAAAACGCTGAGTTAATTTTAGATAAACCGGATATTAATTTTTCGGAAAAAATAAATAAAATAAACACAAAAATAATATTTCTTACTTGAAACTAATTATCTAAATTAATTGGACAATGAATAATTAAATGATAAAACACATTTTAATTAACTAAGTCAAACAATTCACAATATATATTTTATTATTCACATAAATTTAATTGTTAAAGTGCTTGTTTCGATTTGCATTCATTTCTAGACATAGTAGTTGCAATATGCATTTGGCGAATCTTATAGTGACCGTAGGCATAACTTTCATTACAATTGGTACCAATACCTTTTATCGTCCAAACATTGGAGAGCTCGTTTTTCTGTCATGAAAGTATACAACTGATGATTGACACTTCCTATTCTTTTTTGGTGGGATGCTCACTGTTCCACCATCAGTATACACTTTTTTATAGGCTTCATGTGTAAGATTAGAGTTTGTAAGTCTTATTCCTTTGGCTTTTAGAGTGTTTTATCGCCTTGGAGGGAGTAGCACTTGGGTCGAAGAAACACCCATTCTTTATATTGATTTCCTTTATTCTCATCCTTAACTTTCCCGATTACAGAACAAATTTTATCAGAGAACAACGGATCGGTCACTGGATAATTTGAAGTATCTAGGAGCCCATCTTCAATCATTTTTGGATATAGTTGTAAGCGTAAATCTACATTTTTACACTCTAAAAAGAAGGAATCTGTGTCACCAGCTACGATATTAATTTGACAATTGAATTTTTCTCTATAACTCTGTAGTTCTTTATATTGAAATTGGTACATGCGAAGTTTGGATAAATCAAGTACGGTTTGTCCAATATACATTGGTCTATCTAAACACACAATTTCCTTATTGAGTATAACAGCAATGAGATCATCCGCAATCTTGATGCTACGACGAAACATAGGATGACTACAATAAGTTATCAATCTTTTGCTTTTGCTGCATAATCTCAAATTTATACGTTTCTTCAAGGTTTTCCACAGTTTTACCGTATAAACTGTTGTTCTTTAACTTATAATAATCTCGCTGAAACGAATCCGTACTAGCTGCTCTCATTTTGGTATTGTAATCAATATATCCTTTGAAAATAGCCACTTGTTTGAATTCTACAGCACGATTAACTTTTGTGACTTTTGCGCCGTAACTCAACCACTCTGTCAAAACTCTACCATTAACTACATAGTTTTTCTTAGGCTCATGAGTTAACAACAGCTTTTCAACTTTACTACCAGGTGGATAACAAAGCTCAGGAGCTATAGGTAAATCATCTAGCTTATCTTGTATACTATCAGGAATGACGATGTCAACCTCTAGAACATATCCACGATCTCCATCAAACTCATCCCCATTTGCACATCTTTCCACAATACCATTCATTTCAGTCTGATCATTTATCCCATCTAAATTCCCCAACAGGAAGTTTTTGCGACAGCGCCCATCCATATAAATTATTAACATCTAGGTATAACATTTGTGTTGATTCATCAGATTCAACATGGTGTTTGTTGATAAATGTCATTTCACCACGAATACCAGCTTCAAATAAACGGTAAAACTCTGTATCTTGAATAAGTTCTATCGGTTCAGGTAACTATTTAATAGCTGATGCACAACTTAATCCGGTATGGAAACAACGATAGAGCCTCAAGTCCATCTTCGTCAAATGTTTTTTCTCTTAAAGCTTCAAAAACATTGGCCAACAGAAAAACATCCAACTTGAGATATACTGGCATATAATCTAGCAGTGTCTCACAGTTGTATTGTTGCCAGATTCGATTTGCATGTATGTAATCTTCTTGACTAACTCCCTCCCAAATCGGTGGTAATTCTGTTATTGACTGTAAAACCTCATTGATGTAGCCATATCATATGGAAAAATGGTTTTACAAGTCATCATCTGTGATTCGAAAACATCTGAGGTCAGTGGAAGACATGGTAAATTTTTGATAAATTTGCCAAACTGCTATTTAAAAATTGTAAGGAATCAATGAATCTAATTCTTCTGCCTTTCGATGTCGCTGTAAGTGTGAGAAAACTTTTCTGTTGATTGAGGATTAACATTTAAATTCCAATCGGGGAATTTTCCAATTGCATATTTAAATATATGATGAATGTCATAATCCACGAAGATTATGAAATACAACAGGTAAAGACGGATTGATTCTTCTTAGCCAAATTACAATCTTGACATGCTCCGAGATATTGACGAGTAAAACAATCATGATCTCGAACAGGTTATATTGATAATCCTTTTACAAAGGTAGCAATGAGTTTGGTTCGTAAATTCTTCCTGCTGTTCCCAAGTGAGTCCCATCATTTCCTTTGATCCAATAATTTTGTACCACGGATAAACTGTGTCCTGTAGCTATATCATCCAATGCTTGTACAAACTGAATGATACAGTTTTCCCAACAAATGTTTCATTTCGAATCGGACAACCTTGATGAAGAAGCACAAATTCAGATGCAATCGGCTCATGTTTTTGGAAGTGTTTGTCATCTAGAGGTAATATCGATTCAAAGTCCGCGTAGACAACAAACTGCTGTTTTATAGTTTTACTCCAGTCTTTAAATTCGATATATTTATTCTCTGGCATTGAGTATAGAGTCGGTCCGCTCCACATTTTTCCTACAAAGACCTATATGTCTTTCAAAAGCAGGACGTTTTCGAACCCATGAAGATATGTATGACACATTGTGATTGGATTCTGACTCCTTCTACTCTATCTCTGTAATTCAGCAGTCGATCGAGATTGGTTACAGCCAAAAAAATGATAATTTAATTCTAAAATTTAGTTAATATTTTAATGATTAAAGGAAATATTACCTTCTTCAATCAATAAGAGATATATCTGAGATCCCGTCGAAGTACTTCTATATACCAAGTCAACGAACGGATTCTTGAAAATATCATTAGTTTTTTGTTTAATTGGATCTTTATTATATTTGAGAACATTGATCGCTAGATTAGGATTCATTGCTTCAAATTGGCAAATGTTAACCAACTTCATTGGAAACCAATCTGATTTCCATTTTAACTCTAAATATATATATATATATATATATATATATATATATATATATATATATATATATATATATATATATATATATATATATATATATATATTTAGAATGATATAAATATATATTACCACTTAAATTATATTTCATTACTCTTTCTCTGTGGTGTTTTATGTCATCATAATGTAATACAGCCAGTATGCCATATAAAAAGCAGAATTGATCATTATTTTGAACATTAACTAAAGCCTGACAGTTTTTCAGGTAATTTGGCGTTTTAATGTAACTTGAACCTAAGTAAATATCTTGATTTATATATATATATAATAATGTAAATAAACTTACCAGATACATGTATTATGTCTGATAATTTAGTTAAAATCATAGTAACTTCTAATATTTTATGAATTCTCCACCCACTACTTTGTTGAGTGTATTTCTCCAACTTTTCTTTTAATTTTTCAATTCCATCATTAATAAATGAAGATGACATTGTAATTGCTTTATTCGACAAACACCATTTTTTAATTTCACCATCCTCTTTGATAAACTCTGCACAAAGTCCAAATTGATTTTTACTGTCCCCATTCGTTGAATATGATCTTCTATTTCTTTGATGAGACAATCTGGAACAACAATGTCAGGAGAATTAATTGCAGATACATCGCTTGTCAATTCAACACGAGAACCATTTAAGTCAGACTCCCGACGTGGACACAATTGTATGTTAGAGTCTCCATTTCCGTAAAATATTGACTTTCGTTTTGTGGTGCCAGAGTTTTGTCTAACTATATTTATAATTAATATTAAACAACTTAAATAACATAACTTGTAACATATTCTTTAATCTGCTTAGGATCGTATGATGTATCATTTTCGATTGTACTATAAAAAATTAATAATTGTTAATAGTAGAAAGAGTATTACTTTTAGTGATCATCCTGCTCTTCGTTTCTTCGAATCTTCTAAGATGGTGTCCGTGTTGTCGTACAAACATTAACCACCTACCTGGTGATATAATGAGACATTCCGGACATATGTAACCCGATAAGGTAGAGTCATTTATCTTGAAATATGATGATGTTAACTGATTTACAGTTCTCCACATCTTCATGACTTTCGGCAATACAAAATTTATATAAACTGCATCCGTTCACTAAAAGAAAATAATCATTAATATTAGATAGAGAATAAAAAATTATTCACTTATATAAGTTAAATTAAAAGTTTAAATGACAAACATTTGAAAAGTTACTGCTTATATATTACACATGATTAAATTCTGACCAACTTAAATCAATGAAAGGGTATGACAAAAATATATTACGTTGCGGTATTTTAAAAGTTCAATATATTTTAAACACATTTTGATGCTAAAGTTGACTTATTTAACATTTTCATAATAATTTAATAAAAAATAATGTGATGAACCCACAAAGTAATATCATTTTTCATCAAATTGCAAAACAGTAATAACGTTTTCATATAATTGTAACAAAGTAATAACATATTTCAGATAAATTTTCAACAGTTGTAAAATATTTAAGCAAATTGTAACAAGATTAGAAAATATTACAACAAAGTAGTAACATATTTCAGAAAATTTCAACAAAGTTGTAAAATATTTATCAAATTGTAACTAAAATAATAAAAATATTGCAACAAAGTAATAAAATAATGATGTTAATTGGGACAAATCAATACATTATTTCGAAGACGGACAACAAATTAAAAAGAATATTGTAATAAATTGTGAAGTCTTTCAGTAAATTACAACAAAGTAATAACATATTTCGGAAATATTTCACCAGATGTAAAATATTTAAGCAAATTGTTATAAGATTATAAAAATATTGCAACAAAGTAATAAAATAATACAACATTTTAAACTCTAGATCAATCCATTTTATAGAAAATTAAATTTTATCTCTATAATATATGAATAAATATACAAGGAAATTACGTTAACTGTATGAAAAATACAAATTTATCGTAAAAACATGTGTGTATTACACACAACATACGAGACATAATTTTTAATCAAGCTATTTTATAGAAAATTAAATTTTATCTATATATTATATGAATAAAATCCTAAGAAAATTACGTTAACGTATAATAAATACAAATTTATCATAAAAACATGTGTGTATTACACACAATATATATCCTCATCACTTATAGCCCCAGATTTTCCACTAATCCTCCCAACAAATATTTCTTTGAAAATTTTATTAAATATTTTTTATTAAAGTCATTATTTTAATGAATTTCATGAAATAATTTTAAATAAATGCAATTAATATATTTCCATCTTATCTATGACACTTCTCGCTATATTTACATTTACTTTCCGTTAATGAATAATTCAAGCACTTATTTTCACTTTTTTGAATTTCAATATTAATTAATCATAGAATAATGATGATTCTTACCACCTGAGAATAATATTGTTAATTTTATCTCTGTGTTATCTTTCGATTTTACGCTGCTTACCATTTTAGAATAAGATTTTTTATTAAAATTTGTGTTAATTTGACTGATTCAATTTAACTCATGTCGTTTTATTATATATACTCTGAGTTTATCCGACAACATATTTTCTCCCTCTATGGGTACTGCTTGTAAGGGTATTGGTCGTAAGGGTACTGATCGTAAAGGTACTGCTGTGTTTTATTTAGGCAAATATTTGGTTATTATTTGGCGTTAAATTCATTGGTAATTTTTTAGAGTTAGCGTGATTTTACCAACATTTTTTTTTGTGAATTTCATGTTAATTGAAAGAATATTTAAGGCTTAGTGTTAATTCTAAGATAAATTTAATTAATTTCTTGATAATTTGCTATATTTTATTGACTTGTTTTTAAATTTTAAATAAAAATTAATTTTTAATGAGGTTAATAATCAAGTGATAGGATAAATTTTGATGATAATGACTTTGTAATGATATTGAATTTGACTAAATTAATATATCAATATATTTTTCTAAGAATATTTACACATTGATGATACTTTAAAATATTGAAAATCTAAAGTTGAAACCAACTAATTTTATCATGATGATGATATATTTGAAATCTACTTGAAAATTAATGTAAAATATACTGAAATTTATGATTTAGTTTGAAAGATATATCATTTTATAATGGCTATAATTAGCCGAATCGATGATCTATCAATATATTTCATCTCTAATTAGATATTTGATGGTGAATGTGGTGAAATATTTGTAGGAAATATTCATTTTAGTGAATTTTGATCTTTTACTGAGGTCTTTGAATTTAGCTACTAAATTATTTCAATGGAAGAATGTTTGTAACAATTAAATAAATTCATATTTTGAAGAATTTCTATGGATTTTAAGATATATTAAAGGGCTCAAGTGGGTGAAATTATATTCGGTTGGATTTAGTGAAGGTTAAGATGGTAATATATGATTTTTAAGGGGTTTTTAAAATGCTAGAAATATTTGGTGAGGGATCGGTTAATGTTTTGAATATTTATATATTCTTATTGGTAAAATATCAAATTTTGAAGGGAAATAGTCAGCTGTGAATAGTTCCTGTGAAATTATATCGTTTTAGAGGTTGCACAGTAATTTATGTTTCAGAACCAGTTTTAATTAATTATCCACGGTTTTATTAATGGTTAATGATCAATTTACTTGTTTTTGACAATGAGAAATTTGAAATCTTCAGAATTAATTGATATCAATGGTTATTGCTTTAAATTATTTTTATTTAAGAAGTTATTTTATTCATTTTGGGGATATCGTTGACAAAGCTTGAGAAATATTAACTTAAAAGAATTGGAAAACAACTAAAGAAAAATGATCTTTGAAGGAAATTTATGATTTTAATTAGAAATTAAATCGGTTGAATATCTATTGAAGGAATATTGTTATCGGATGGATAAATGATATTTTCCTAAATTACCTTATTATATTATTATTTTAATGACTAAATTAACCAATATTCATAAATTTATCGTACAAAATATCCATGTTTTGGTTACTCAAACATCTTAAATTTCTCGCAAAGATATATTACGTCTAATGATCATCTAATTAAATTAGAAAATAATTGTTACTTTTTAATATATATTTCTAACTAATAAACCCCTTAATTGGATAAATGATAACCATATTTCTATTATGACTCCTTTAATTATTTTTGCCTCAAACAAATTTACTCCAAATGATAAAGAATTTAAAATTATCAATGAATAATGACCATGTTTTCTCATATTATTAACTATTGTAACGAACATTAGATGAATAAATTAATTTTTGCTTTAAATGACTACAAAGTTAACCAATAAATTAGTCGCTCGACATAAGTGTAAAGTTACATTTAAATATTCACGATCATCTCACTAAATTACCTAAGAATTTCTAAATGATTAATATACCTTTGCGACATGTTGAATGTGACCAGTACCCTTGCTAGCAATACCCATAGGGGGACAGAATATTTTGTCGGATAAACTAGGAGTATATGGTCTTTATTGATATATCAAAATACTGTTATTTATAAATTAACTAAAAATACTATATTATTTTACTGAATGATACCTTAAATGTTTTTAATATACATATTTCTAAAATAAATCGACAGCTCAGACCAACAACATGTATGGATTGTTAATTTATTTCCAGTGTCACATCTTTCAAGAATGCCGTGAGTGTTTAAAGAAAGCTGAGCTAAAAGAAACTTTCCAGATAACAACTCACCTGAATGTTTTGAACAAAAATGAGCGAAATTGAGAACAAACGAATAGATGGCGATTAACTTTTGGCCACAACCCTAACAACATGAAAATTAGATTTTAATTATTGAATTCGTTGTTTTCTGCATGGAAATACTAACAGAATATTTTTTAATTCAAAAAATCTTCATTATAAATTTTTGAATTTAAAAAATTAAATGAAGGATATATAAGTGTACATAATATTATAATATTATATAAAATTATACTGTATTTATTAATAAATTTAGAATACATAAAATTATAATATTATAATATTTTATAAATACTATATAATAATGTTTAAATATGCTTAAATAACTAAATTGTTTAAATATGTTTAAATACTAAATTTAAATTATTTAAATTTAAATAATTAAATATAATTATGATATAACTTTATTTCTTTCGTTTTAGTATCCATAAAGTAAGTAAATAAAGAATTTACTACAATATTTTAATTATTTTACTTAGTAATGAAGAAAATGAATTATATGATTATGAAGAAGATGAGTCAGACAAAATGGTGAAACACTAAAAGACTTATGTTCTGGATTTAGAGATTTCTTATTAAAACATGAATTATATGATTATGAAGAAGATGAACCAGACAAAATGGTGAAACACTAAAGGAGTTATGTTCTGGATTTTTTAAATGAATTAGCTGATTGGGGGTATCCTTCAACATGAATTATCAGACTTAAATTATGTAAACTTTCAACGAATGTCAAGAAAAATGGGAAAAATCGACGTTTTAGCAATTGAGTAAAGTACTCGTCATACCTGAAGAATATTATTAATAATGTAAGACATGAATTAATTCTTTAAAATAAATATATTATATTTAGGTATCTGTGTTTTATGGTGGGAAATGTCATTGAAAAAGTATACCACAAATAACAGTTGCCTAATAGTCAGGTAGAATTTAATTTCTGACGATAAAATGATAAATAACATCTGTAAGTTAATGGCTTTTAAATTTTAGCAATGATAGTTGACACCGCATCAGAAACTAAGAAATACGTCCAATTTGCAAGATGTATTCCAAATGGCCTGATGGAGATGATAATTTTGAGATAGATTACCAGCAGAAGAGCGAGAAAAATTTGTAAATTAAATATAATAGGGTTGGGTGGGTCCTCTTTATCCCTTAATTAATATATATTTACAAGCTGATCGTCGTGGTGGGCGGTTGTAATCTAACTAGTGGGAGGCCTCTGTAAATATATATTTGTGTTAGTGAAAACATTAATTAATTTGGTTATAGTGCCAATGACGCATGTATTTTGAAATTATATGTTTCGAATGTGCTGGTAGTTGACTACCCATGCTAGGCGTAATGTTCCGTACGGAAAGCTATAATGCCCAGGTTCTTCTGACCCCACTTGGGGGAGGCACAGACGACCCTTGTGGACGCGAACAAATATCCACCGTGTCTTTCAGGCACAGATATTTGGTCACTGCTCATTAGGCCTGGCAATACTAAATGCATAAACTTTGCCTTGTCCTCTCTTGTCTTGATTTTTATCGTTTAAATATTAAAGTGTGTGTTATAAGTTTTATTTACTAACCTTAATAAACCATAATATGCTTTAAACTCGAAAACCCTTGCGACATGTTGAGTGTGACTAGTACCCATATGAGCAATACCCATAGGGGGACAGAATATTTTGTCGGATAGACTAGGAGTATATACACCCATGTTAAACAAGGTATGTGTATATAGAATGTGTGTGTAAAATTATTGTCAACTTCCCGTGAAGGCAAACACAGAATATTGCAAACATATAATAATTCTCTACCCCATAACTTAGTGTGTAAAAATTATTTTAGGTTTTTGACTAATTATAATAATAATAATAATAATAATAATAAAGTTTAATGGGTTGTATAAAAAATATTAGGTTTTCACTAATATTGATAATAATAATTGTTAATGGGTTGTGTGTGTATGTGTAAAAATATTTTATGTTTTTGACTAATATTTGCAATAATAATAATAATAATAATAATAATAATAATAATAATAATAATATTAATAATAATAATAATAATAATAATAATAATAATAATGATAATAATACTTTGAAATTGTATTTGAAAATAATTTGCGACATGTTGATTGTGAGTAGTACCCTTGTGACCAATACCCATAGGGGGACAGAATATTTTGTCGGATAAACTCGGAGTATATATAATAATAATATTAATAATAATAATATTGATTAAAACTTTGAAAATAATTCTTTGAAAATAATACTTTGAACAATATTTGATGAAAAGTTCCTGAAATAATCATGAAAATGTTGAAAATCGTGAAAATATTGAAAATGTAGAAAATTATGAAAAAATTGATAATTATTAAAAAATGCAAATGATGAAATGTTGAAAATCCTGAAATTGACGTAGAAATTAAGTTTTATGAATATGTAAGTAAATAATAATAATGAAACTTCTAAAAAAAAAATAATAATTAGAACTTTGCAAATAATAATAATAATTCTTTGAAAATAACTTTGAAAATATTAATAATAATAATAAGATGAAAAACTTTCAAAATAACTGTAAAAATAATAATTTAATAATAATAGTAAAGAAATATTGAAAAATATTGAAAAAATATTAAAATATTCATGCAAATGATGAAAATGTTGAAAATCATGAAATTGATGTAGAAATTAAGTTTTATGAATAATTGCAAATAATAAGAATAATAATAATAATAATAATAATAATAATAATAATAATAATAATAATAATAATAATAATAATAATAATAATAATAATAATTTTGAAATAACATCTTTCCACACGGGCGTTAATATTTTAAAAGAAAATATTGAAAATTAAAAAATAATAATATGTAATCAACGATTTAAACAAATTATATTATTACGTATTCGATAATTAAAACAAAAAATTATATAATCAATGATTTAAACAAATTATATAATCAACGATTTAAACAAAATTAAATTATTATGTAATCGATAATTAAAACAAAATTATTAGTTCTAAAAATATTAGGCTTCGATTACGTAATAGTTCTAAAATATGTGGCATCGTTCTAAAAATATTAGTTCTAAAAATATGATGAGTCATCGTATGAGTCATCGTTCTAAAAATGTGATGAGTCATTGTATGAGTCATCGTTCTAAAAATATTAGGCATCGTTCTAAAAATATTAGGCATCATTCTAAAAGTATGACGTAATCGTTCTAAAAATATTAGGCATCATTCTAAAAATATTAGGCATCGTTCTAAAAATATGACGTAATCATTCTAAAAATATTAGGCATCAATCTAAAAATATTAGGCATCGTTCTAAAAATATTAGGCATCATTCTAAAAATATTAGGCATCATTCTAAAAATATGACGTAATCATTCTAAAAATATTAGGCATCATTCTAAAAATAATAGGTACCATTCTAAAAATAATAGGCATCGTTGAGTGAGTCATTCTCTTTGTTAATATTAATGATGATGATACCTTCAATAGCTCATTTGAAAGGTCTTGGACTATGCTTTAAGATGAGGTATCGTCCAATAAAATCCGTTGGTGGGAACATTAATTTTTGGGATGAAAAAAAGTAGGTCACCGCTGGGCCAATTAATAATATTTTGAAAAATAATAATAATTTAACGTTGAAAAGATGATGGTCATCAATTGTTAATAACATTAAAACTATTAAAGATATATCAGATACCTATAGCTCATTCGAAGGGTCTTGGACTGAGCTTTAAGATGAGGTATCGTCCAATAAAATCCGTTGGTGGGAACATTAATTTTTGGGAAGAAAAAAAGTAGGTCACCGCCCGGCCAATTAATTTAAACAAAAAATTAAATTAAAAAAAAATGACCTTGACCTTTTATTAAAAAAAAAATTTTCCCGGGGGGGGGAGGGGGGGTATATGTGGCCGGGCGGGTGACCTGGTCTGGGGAGCCCCAATCCTACTACTGCAAGGTTTGCAGATCTTAAGTGATTCTTGATTATTTTTAATTTAGAAAAAAGTACCCCCCTCTAAATGATCTTAATATTATAATATTATTTTAACATTGGAACTTGAGAAATATTGGTTTATGCAATATTTAAACAAATATTATGAGAATACCAATAAATAAACTATATTGATTTGTAGTATGGACGAAAAAATTATGAAGAAAATTTGATAAATTTTCTAAAGTTAATAATGTACTCTAAAAATAATTAATCTTTGATTCCGGGAATTTATCTTCCTATGATAAATTAAAATATTTCCATAAAAACAAAAATAAAAATATTTATAATTTAATTTAAATAAAAAATTAAAAAAGATATAAATAATTGCCTAATTAAATATAATTAATTTAAATTAATAATTACACGAAATTTGTTGTTTTTTCAAAGTAGATAATTGATTGTGAATTGTAAATAAATTTCGATTTGAAAAAGAAACATTTTGTTTATTATCTTATTGTACCACTTGGGATTTATTTTGAAAATGAAAATTAATTATTTATCGATCTGCTGTTGCCTATTTTGTTTTTGTTTTTTAAACCCCCTATGCCTGAATTATTCGAAATTGTTACCATCAACACTTCTGGCATCAATAAAACATTTCGGTTATAACAAAGCAGCAGTTCTCAATCTGGGTGCTTTAATTATAGGAATGGGCATCATCAACTTTTTAAGATAAAATGGATAAGTTTTGGTTGGTTTTAAGCAGCATTGAAAAACTCATGGACCTATTAATAAGTTTGCTCAAGAAATTTGGAATTGGGTCATATTTCTAGAGTTAAATTATTATTGAAATCATGGTTTAGGTAAAAATTTGTTTATTCACCCTAAAATCTTTAAGATAACGGCCGGTCCATATACAGAACATTAATCCGTGAAGGCCCGTAAAATTATTATTAAATAAAAAAAGGAATAATTAATAATATCTATTTAGAAACACAAAATTAAACAAATAAGTTTGTTTAGTATAAAAACTCACAAACCAACATCACATTTATGATATTGAGTGCGCGCAGAACTGCCTTCCATATAACATGTTCTACCAAATGGTCTTTCCCATCCAATTTCAATTTATTTGCAAGTGGTTGTAATTTAGCCATCTTCTATTCCGTATTCAAATGTACATAATCAGCACAATGAACTTACTTAATTATTTCTATAAATCTGTCCCGCCGCATTGCTTTATACACTGCTACAGAGTCATTGAAACATTCTTTCGAATCCCAATAGGTATTTTTTGAAGGTTTTGAATGATACTCTGAAACAATCAATATACTGCAAAAGCATCTTATTTCCTCTTGGCTTATATTTGGATTAAGATTTTTTTTATTACTTTTTTTTATTTATTACTTTCTTCAAATAGAAATTCTATAATATCATCTATTAAAATAGGTTCAAAAACTTTCACTGTCGTCAAGAGCCTGTATTCTATCAGGTTGTAAAAATAAATTTTCTTTAATATTCATGAGATTTGTCTGTCCTAACCATTTATTATTTTCTTTGCTTTTTTAGTAAATGACGCTAATGGAACATCATTTAGTATTTCATCTTTTTCATCTAATGCATCAAATTACACGCTCTTCTGTCACTATCCATTAATTCTTCATATTTTGCTACTTGTCTAAATTCCAACCTGAATCTTCATCTGATAATTCTATGATATCTAGGGGTTCAATCTCACATTTTCGTTAACATCAATATCTTTCCAGACTTCTTCAGTTTACCTAATCTCTATAAAAGATAAAATAATCTATTTACTATCCTATTCTGTGCTAGCAACATTAAAATTTAACAATGCTAATCAGTATTATATATCTCACAAAAACCACGAATATGTTCATTTAGAAAAAGAAGCTCGTAAATCTGCATTTCAAAAATTGAAAAAAGGATCAAAAATGAGCTTTCTGTGCTTATACTAAGCAAGGAACCACCATAACTGGTGTTATATTGAAAATAGTGTATATATTTGGGAAAGGACGGTATGGAAATGATAAAAGAATGCATTATTGAAGTAGTATGATGCTTAGATAATTTGAATGTTGATAAATATAAACAACCACCTCTTTCAAAAAAGACTTTATCTGATAGACAACACGAATTACCTTATAAGGTGACAGAACAGTTTACACAATAATTCAAAATAAGGAGATATATTTTTCAATAGCTTTAGATGAATCCACTGATAACACCGACTCGGCTGTGATATCATATTTTATTCATACTAAAACTGAAGATTTTTAATTTTATGTGGAACTACTCGCTTTAGGCACGCTTATTTGGAGAACTCATGGATTTGATATCCCTGAGAACTTGCAAGAAAAATTATGGTAGTGGTGATTTGTCGTTTTGAAAAATACTTGCAACATTTGGTAAAACATTTCCAACTTCAGCCAATGTATTTATTTTATTGATTTTAATATTTTGTGGTCATTAATGATCACATCTTTTTTGGTTTTGATACCGAAATGGCCCAAATTGTTTAAGAATTGGAAGTGCAAATATACTAATTGTTCGCAATCAACCTCAACCCTATTGCTTACCAATAAACATATGGTAATTATGCTCCATTTTGATTACTACTCTACATTGAAATAATATCGTTTTAGCCATCGACTTTACAAAAATAGTGTCAAATGGATTTTTGAAACTTTTGCAAAATCAATTAATTTCCCATCATCATCACATATATTTATTTGTATTTTGTTTATACATGATGTTGAAAATAGTAAATAAAGAAAATAAAGATTTTCCAATATTATTTGTATAACTTCATTGTGTTTCGTGTTTTTCAATCTATGCTGTTCATCACAAAGAAATTAAATTTGTTGATGAACTTTAATTGTTTTCGGTGATACTATACCCGTATTAGGATACCATTTTTAATATATATCTTATTTAATAAATCTTTAATATTTAGACTTATAACAATAAGACACTGGCTATCGGTGATATTCTAATGAAATACCCACTATTGGGCTTCTCATCCGTTAAAACATTAATATCGGTTTGCAAATTACTCGATAATTCCATACATTTTATTTAATAAATTATACACTCAAAACTTATTTTTTCTTTTTTGTATGTTATTTAAACAAATTTCAATTTTCTTTTTAAAATATTCTTCGATAAAAATATTTTTAAAATTAAACCAAATTTTTAATTAAAACTTTTAGAATCTTTCATCTTCCTCATACCCACATTTGGATATAATTTATCAAGCAAAAGTACTTGGAAACAGATTTATTTTTAATAAAAGAGAGTTAACAATGAAAACCTCGAAAGATTGATGAATTGTAATAAAAACACTGATTTTATTTTTCAGATTTGTTATTAGTGGTGTGTAAATTGCGTAAACGGATTTTGAAAACAAATAGCAATGGAAAAGCATCGAAAATTATGCAAGAAAAATCAATTATGTACGTTATAATACATTAGGCCGAGAATAAAAATTTGGAATTCAAAGATTGGTTAAAGATAATAGCATCCCCGTCCGTCATTTATATAGATTTTGAATTTATTTTACCTCTGGATGAAAAATATTATCAAAAGTATATACCAATATCAGATGGATTAGTCTTAATCAATAAATTTACTGGAATAACGAGTTATCATCAATTAATTGAATTTTTGAAGAATGCAGTACATATAGCAACCAAAATTGTGTTTCAGTATTACAAAAAGAGAAGAAAAACCAATGTTACTACTTATATTGGATGAAGAATACTCATTTGATACATGTGGAATTTGTTATTTATGCAAGAAAAAAGTAGTAGACAAGGTTAGAGATCACGATAATTTTCCGGGGATGTAAAAAATGTAATATATCTAGAAAAGCAAGTAAATATTACTTGTAGTTTTTTATAATTTGACTATTTATGACTTGCAAAATATCCTCAAATGTAGATTAAGAAAATTTCTTAATTGAAATTTATCTTGTATCTCAATTAGTAGTGAAGACTTCATTTATGATACATGTTGGTGGGCTTAGAATACGCTTTATTGATTCATACTAGTTTTTTAATGACGCGTTGTTTATAGCGGTCAAGACTTTAAACAGTTTATCATTAACAAGATCGGTATTCTATGGAAGTTATTATATAAAGATTTTGAATGGGAATTTGACAATTTTAATAAAATGCTGGAAAAATTCAAAAGTTTACATTTAGAACCTTTTTGTATGGTTATGCTATAGTTAGACTTAGAGATTCCCAATGAAATCCATGATAAGTTGGACTATATAAGCCGAAAAGAAGTATGTAACAAAAGTTGAAAAATTGCTGCTGTCATTGTTTTAAAAACAATTATGTAGTACATTGGCACTTATTTAAAAGGTATATATGGTTGGGTGAAAAGAATGTAAAGGTTCATCTTGCAATCCGGTTTAAACAAGCAACGATTTTCAAGAAATATGTGGAATAGAATGAAAGCCTGTCATATGGGTATTATATAAATGCAAATAGTGGTGAATTTGTAGAATATTCATCAACTTGTTCACAAAACTGCTCATTAAACTGTGATCATCATTGTTATGGTCATATTGATTTAATAAAGTATTCTCATATATTTGTTTTGTTATTATTATTATTATAATTTTAAATAATAATTATGGTATATAAACTGATTATCTATTAAGTATGTGCTATAAATATTAAAAATATATAAAATATAAAATAATAATAATAAAAAAATAAAATAAAATAAAATAAATAAATAAAAAACTAATTAATAATTATACATAATTTAAAATTCCACTTTACTTAGTAGTGGAATATTTATCGATTACTGTTATTTAGTATGTAGTAACAAAGTACCAAAAAGTGAGTCAGATAACACCTTTATATACTCATCTGCCTCCTTGAAGCAATTAATTTTGTTAAATTTTGATTTGAATAATTTGCAAACAATAAATGTTTTTCAACTTCCACTAGGTCCGACAATTTGATGTAATGCATTATTTCTTAATTCCATATTTTATTTGTTTCTGTAATATTTTATTTGGTTTATGTCATCATATTTAATAAATTTATTTAAATATCTGTCAATTGTATCTTTTAAATTTTGATTAATATTAATTACAAAGCTCAAGTGTCTAGTACACAATTTGCGACATGAAAACCTTGGCAATGTGTAGGTCGTACTGCAACATATAGAATCATTTTTTTCAAACTGAAAAATGTCGTATAATGGGTTGTTGTAAACCTGTTGAAAAGGAAAATTTGCAATATAATTTTAAAAATATAGAACTTCAATCAGTAACCGTAACCGAAGATGATTATTAACTAAGGAGTGATTATTAATTTAAATAATTTTTCAAAGAAATGCATATATGAAACAAAATTGTTTCTTGTCTTGTGTGTAAACATGTTTTCTACTAGAAAAAATGTTATTTTAAGACAAAAAAGGTCAGATTATCAATCTTTGGTTAATGATATAGTTTCTGATATAAAATTTGATTTAAATAAAAAGATTTGTAATTGGTTATTTGTAATTGAAAATTATATAAATATTCAAGTTTTTTAATTTAGACATATACAAATAAGAAAAAAGCTTAACTGTCTAAATTATTATTATTATTATTATTATTATTATTATTATTATTATTATTATTATTATTATTATTATTATTATTATTATTATTATTATTATATGAATTATTTCATTTTTACAATAATTATTTAAGATTTTAATAAAACGAAAGAATTGTATCCAAATAAAATGATTGTTTTAGAATATTGTGTACCTGAAGTTTATATTGATTAAATATATGAATTGGTTGGAATTAATTTCGAAAACTTGAAGAAGAAGGATTCAATGGCTGACAGAAATGTAATAAAATCCAAAATTGATCATTTCAAGAAACTTGATGAATATTGCAATTATTTGTTTAATCAAGATTACTATAAAAATTAATATAGTACATTGAATGAAGAACTAGATAGAACATATTGGGAATGTAAATTACGTGAAAATAATCATTTAAATAATAATTAATTGAATTGTGATTTTTTAAATAACTTTTTATTGACTTTTAATTATTTTGAAAATCATCAGTATCAAGTAATACATAAAAAACAGTTATTCATTATTAAATTTCTAATCATTTTTCCATGGCCATTGAAGCTTTAATGGCCTCGATTCAAAGGTTTCAAGTATCCTATTATCTTTGAACTGGAAATAAGTTATTATTGTTTTTCACTTTTTCTTTTATCACAATTTTCACATCAATTAGGCCATTGTTTAGAAATTCTAAAGAAAAAAAATTGGTGTCAATTAAAGTCAGGTTTTCTTTATTATTTCTGAAGAAAAAGTTTCTGGTGTATTTTGATATTAAAAATAATAAATTAATATTTTAATATCATATTAAAATCATTATTTATTTAGTATTAATTATTAGTAAAATATTTAATAATTTTCACTATTTATCAAATTTTTTTATTTATTTTCATGACTATAGATTAATAAATTCAAATTTCGACAAAAAATTCAAAAGAAAATCTAAATATTTAATAAGATAAGATTCAAATCATAAATATTTTATATTGTATTTTATATTGTAAATTTAGATAGGGGTACAATCAAGGATATTTATTGGACATTCCTTATTCAATTTACTTTGACAAAATATATTTACTTCAAAAGCGAAAAATTATTATTAGTCTTTAGAATTATTAACATGATGACTGGATTGTATTTTGTAAATTGAACTCAATTGAAGTAGATTAGTAGCAATTATCATTCAAGGGTAACTTTTAAGACATCGGTTACTATATTTACCTTTAAATGAGTAATATTACCAAAAGATCTATCAATGTAGAGATTTATTGTAATAATATATTTTAAATAAAATTATGATGAAAGTAACCATTATTTATATTAATATAACCCTAGTCATTCCATGAACTACTCAAAATATGAGAAAAAAAAATTCTTGTAAATTAATAACGGATCAAAGGATGCTGAATAAAGCTCATCTATGGTACATAAAGTACTTAATAAACACTTTAAAACCTTTAAATAATTTTTTATTAGAGTAAAATTATTAAGATAAAAGCTTATCCTGTATCTTAATTTAAATGATTTTCAAATATAATTACTATCAAAAAAAATTTCCTTTTAATCAAAAATTTAATAATAATAATAATAAAAATAACCCCTGTCAATATTAGCTAATAATAATAATAATAATTTCAAATTTATTAAATTTCATCAAAGCATATAAGGAAATTATTCATTAAAATAATATTAACAAAATAACCGACAATTTTATAACAGTTATATTTTTAAAACCTGAACAAGTTTTCATTCGACATGGGAATTCGAAAAAAATCATTTATTGCTGGTTTAAGTAGAAGATAAATTTTGGAACCTTTACAAGGTCATAATTTCAAAGACGAATGTAAAGTTCGATTTCACAGAAGATGCGCAATCACTTGAAAAACGCTGCGATGAAAATTCATGTTAAATATAATTCTTTGATCAAAGGTTTCTAAAGAAAAAGATAAACTCGAAAATGTAAATGAAAACAGATCATAGATAAAAAGTGAAATTAAAATAATACTTTGACACAAAATAGAATATATTCAACAAGTTACAAAGTAAAAAAAAATCAGTTTCAAACATACATTAAAACATACTATGAGAAATTAAATAAATTAGTTAAATTTTCAGTTTCGCCGTTAGTATGTAAATGTTAGGTCCATAAGTGGGAATTACGTCTAACACAGATTTTCAGAATCTAAATTTCGTTTAACTCTCTTTACGTGTAATTCTTTACTTTGACCTAATATATAAGACAAGTTTAAGTCTATAGAAGCTTTATTTAATTACAGATATAAATATGTACACGGGTTATAAGAATAAAATGAAAAAAATAACATACACCAAAAGACTGTATCATAATGTTTCTATAGTAAGAAATCGGTTGTACAGACCTTCTTCAGATATTGAAAACACGAAAGCTGGGACTAATTGATAATCTACATCTTCGAATTCAGAATATTGGCAAACATATGATGGTTATATCCCGAATTCGATCATAATCAAGATTGATAATAAGGTTTCCTAGTTTTGATCATCTGCTATTGATATAACTGAGAAATTAGGTGAAGCAGTAAAAAGTGCTGTCGGCCTTTCTATTACACGAAATGTTTCAAATAAGTTTCAAAGGGTAAATTAAGTAACAAGTAAATACCTTCAAAAAACACTTTTTTTATATATCTGTCGATTACATCTTTTAAATTTTTATTAATATTAATTACAAAGCTCAAATGTCTAGTACAAAATTTGCGACATGAAAACCTTGGCAATGTGTAGGTCGTACTGGTGACAGTTCAGTAATATTTTGTTTTTCTTTTTTGCTTCTAACTCAGTATTTATTTTCATTCGACTGAATGTAATATTGTACTTCCTCTCAATGAATAGTTGACCAAATTTTGATTAATTTGTCTAATAAATCTTTGCCTCTGTTAAATAGACTTAACTTAAATATATTTTTAATGTTTTAATTAATATTTTTGTACTTTTGATTTAATATATTTACTAATTAATATATACTTTTATAGTAATCTCTTATTTATTTAATATCTCAAAGAGAAATTGAAGATGGCTAAATGGACATTGATTTAAAAATTAATATTATAAATAAAACCTACATATAATACATGTGTATGTGTGCCATAGCCAAAAGTGACATTTAATTAAATCCAAGATATTAAATAAAAAAATTTACTGAAAAATAAATACCGGCACACATGCACGGGTCACAAAATTTACATAATAAAAATTACACACAATAAGAAATTTAATAATTCAATAATTTTAATTTTAAAACGATTAAATATGAATACATTTAGGGATATCTCTGATGCTAATCCATTTTTAAGATCCACCTAAATTGTATTTAGTAAAATTAAAAATGGAGAAAGTATCAAAGTTTCCTCAGCTCATGAATTTAGCATAATACGTTTCAATGATAGATTTTCTACAATATGCAAAGCAGTTAATGTCAAACTCCAAAAACCAGATTAGAGTAATTTGAAAAATTACTATCATCACAATAAAAGTTTCTATCCTAAATTTATGATGAAACAAGGCATTTTAGGACTTATTGGAAGCTTTTGTCCATGTCCTCCTTTATCATAAAATCTAAAAAATATTTATATTAAATAAAAAAGAAAATAAATCATTTAATTATATAGAATTTAACCTTTAAAATTACCTTTAAAGTTAAAATTAACATAAAACGCAATTGACTGGATTTTATTTAATGTCCAATTGTGCCAAGTTGGCTTTACTGGAGATGATATCCCAAGAGCTGTTTTTCCTACAAATTTTGGTCGAACAAGTCATTATTTAAGAAATATCTGGCATCATACATTTTACAATGAACTGAAACTTGCACCAAAATGGCATCCAGTTCTTCTTAACTAAGTGTCTCTTAATTCCAAAGCTATCAGAGAAAAAATGGCTCAGATCTTTTTTGAACCATGCAATGTTCCTCCTATAACTACCAGTATTGTTTTAGTATCTAGTTGAGTGTTACCAGTACCCTTACGACCAGTACCCTTATGACCAGTACCCTTATGACCAGTACCCTTAGGGGGTCAAAACATCCTGTCGGATGAACTACGAGTATATATAGTAAAACGAATCAACAATAACTATTCATTTAATACTATTTTTACTTTACAATAATAAGTCAGTAGTAATCAATTAAAAGAATGTTTTGTAAATTAGAATTCTATAGTCTTTCATTGTAAATTAAATTATCCTCAATTCCACGTGGTGTTTTAAAGTAGTTGACAATTCTTTATTTTTGATGAAAATCATCATTTTGTTAAATTTAGACATTTAGACAAGGTTTTTCTACTGATTGTAATTAAAATATATTTTTGAAGACAAATAAAAAATTAATTTAAAAAGTATTTCATAAAATACAATGAAGAATACTTAGTTGGTTGTAAGTAGTTAGTTGTTTTTACTTGGGTTGATAGTACATGGTACTTGGTAGCTGGTTGTAAGTACTTGGTATCTAGTTGTAAAAAAAAATTCTGCAGCAAGAGTGTAATCACAAAAAACTGTTAGCCCCCCCCCCCAGGGAGCTTGCTGCGGGGGGCTCCAAACTACCTACTAATACACATTCGTTTTTTCATTTACCTAACCTTTGAATAACCATCCATCATAAGCGTTTAAGATCCATTTGGATATTGTTTAGATTTTTGAAATTTTTGAAATTTTGACTCACAGTCTGAAACAATACAGATACTTGTGCATATCAAATATATATATTCATTAACAAATGAAAATCTATGTTTTATGAATTTTTGAAAGGTACAATAGAAATAAAAATAAAGTAAAATTCCTTATATTTTTATAGTTTTTATATTATATAACATTTATTATTATTATTATTATTATTATTATTATTATTATTATTATTATTATTATTATTATTATTAATTTTTATTATTATATAATGGATAAAATAAAATTAATAAATATTATAATATTATAATAAATATTATAAATAGTTTCAATATTTATTTCATTTTATGCAAAAAACATTCAAAATTAAATAAAATTGATTTATTAGTTGTGATAAAAATAAAATTTTAAATTTTCAGTAATAATAATAATAATAATAATAATAATAATAATAATAATAATAATAATAATAATAATAATAATAATAATAATAATAACAAATATTAATAATAATAATAATAATAATAATAATAATAATAATAATAATAATAATAATAATAATAATAATAATAATAATAATAATAATAATAATATTAAATATAAATAAATATTATTTTAGAGTACACATAATTTAATTTTAAACTTTTTTCAACTAACAATTTAATAAATTCTGTTTACTCTTAATTTGAAATTTAGTTTATTTCGTAGCCTTTCCTATTATACATTTTATTTATTCAGTTTTACTTGCAGATTATTCTCCAAAAACATAGATTTTTATTAACAAATATTTATGAATACTTTTATAATACAGTATTTTTCTTTTCTTTACGAAACTTTTTTTAATAATTTATGCACTTGTAACATTTGAGTTATAAAATAAACTCATTCAAATTATAAAAAATTCTCTACATAATTTTAAGTAAAATATAATATCAAATAAAATTAGATAAATAGAATCAAATAGATTTAATTAAAAATGACATTCATTCCTAAAGGGCATTATTATCAAACTCGATAAATATTAAAAACAATCATTTTAATTGAATAAAAAAAATTAATTTCCTCTCATTCATTCATTAATTTTTAATTAAATGCATTTTAAATTTAAGGAACACATTATTATTATTATTATTAATTATTATCTCCTTATCCTTTACTGAATTACACATTACTGAATTACATTTTAATGTCAATAATACTTGTAAGTAATTCGTAAAGTCCACAACGATACCATTGATAGTAAAAACATGATTTTTTGGTAGAAAGTTAAATTAAATGTGAAACAAATGATTTTTTATTATGTGGAAATTTGCTGCAAAGGTAATTTTTATCATTCACTTGTTTAATAATAATAATAATAATAATAATAATTTTGTGAAAAATTTATTGAAATGTTTTTTGATTTCAACTTTTATAATTTTTAATGTTTGAATTGAAAAAACAGAATTTTGTGAATTTTTAGCGAAATTAATTATAAAAAAATTAATGAATTAGTTAATTAGTTTGTTTAAAAAAGACCAATTTAGATTGAATTAGTTTGAATTTCAAAAATTCTACTTGAAGATGACAATGGTTTTGTCGAAATATATTGTAGTAATATATATATATATATATATATATATATATATATATATATATATAATATATATAATATATATATATATATATATATTTTTGTGAAATCGGCGCTTTATTATGAAATTGTTCTCGAGCTACTTTTCTTCCAATTATTACTTCTGCGGGAATTTATGCATTTAAATAGTGTATTTTGGTGGTATTTGTATTATGGTGGTATGAACTTGAAAGCATAGTGTAATTCCCATTGATTTTGTAAAATCTTTCATCATATTAGATTCAAATACTTTTTCACAATCTGCGTGAATTTCCTTTGGTTCTCCAAATCTAAGAATCCATTTTTGTAGTATAGTTTCCTTCATCATTTCCTCATCCTGTTTAGCGACAGCAGTCATATATATATATATATATATACTTTTCTTTCTGAATGTTTCCTGTAATGGACCACATATATCATTGTACACTTTCTCCCACGGCTTCTATGCTGTGGGTTTTATTGTCTCTTTCTTCATCATTGTTGTCACAACTTTCGTTCTTTGACATGCCTCACGTTTTCCAATTGTTTCTTTTACTGATTCTTTTATGTCTCCCATATCGTAATTGTCCGCTACATATTTTGTCACCTTTTCTGCTCCTGTGTGTGATAAGCATTTGCATATCGACCATATTGACATTCAAAACAATACAATATATGATGAATTTCCTATATTGAATTTCAAAACAATATTCAAAATAGCCAATATTTCATATTGAATTTCAAAACAATATTCAATACTTATTGAATTTCAAAGCAGTATTCAATATATATTGTTTTTGTCAATATATTGATTTGTTCAATATATTGATTTGCTCAATAAACTGATTTACATGGCATTTACTCTACACTACATCACAACCAGTTTTGATTTCATCAGCAGATGATCGCACATTTCAGTTGCAAACTGTTGTTGAAGAATTTATTAATACTATTCTTGATGAAATGGAGAAACGATTCCCTGACATGGCTTTCAACAAGATGAAGTAGCTTTTGCACACTACATTGATCCTTCACATCGGGGTGTCATCCTCAAGCATGTTCCTCATTCAGAAAATCTTGTTGATGGTGGCAATAAAATTACAAGTTACGCTGAGATCTGTGCTATGATACAGAAAAGGTTTTCAACTGAAGAAAATGAACAAGTATCTGAATCAAGCGTTAGTCAACCTCCTTCTTCTGAAATGGATCCAGTGGACCTACTGTTTGAAGATTGGAGGATTCAGGAGCCCACGATCCTCTCAGTTCAGGGTAGTCAAAATAGCACTGCTTTGACATCTGTTGCCAAGGAAAATGAAAGATCACCTATTACTAATCAAGCCACCAAAGGGAACTGATGCACTTGACTGGTGGAGGATTCATAGTGAAAGGTTTCCATTACTTTCTTCCATGGCAAGACACTACTTGGCCATTCCAGCATCCTCAGCTTCTTTAGAAAGGACATTTTCCAAAACAGGTCAAATTGTCAACTGTCACCGAACAAATTTAGCACCTGAACAGGTGAAAAAATTGATATTCATTCATGAAAACTTGAATAAAGTTTCAATTTCAAAACTGAACTTGTATTCTGATGACAGCGACGACAGTCAGGCAAAAATGTTTGAATAACCAGTCTTGTTTTTCTTCACTGAAGACGCATTTATAAACAACAAAAATATATAAATTATTTTATATTGTAAAATTTCTATTTGATTTGAATTTGATGTTAAATAATAAATATTCCAAGATATTTCTTTCTTTCTTTTTATTTTGGATAAAATGTACCCTAAATTTTACATTGGGTTATAACCAAGCTCACACCTAGTCTTAGTTAACAATGGAATGTTACAAAATGTAGTTCATTTAATTTTTTAGTGAAATGCATTCAAGGATGAATAGAGGAGAGAAATGGCCTCAATAGATATTCCCTGTCAATTTTTGGAGACAAAACTCAGTTCTACTGCTGTAAATGTCACATATTTTTTATTATTGACGGATTTGTTGAAGTTATTCCATTTCAATTCTTATATAAAAACCACTTTTATTTTTATCCCAAATATAACTTGTTTTTGTAATTTTTTTTCCAAATAATTTTTCACAGTACTTTGAAACTCTATTTTTTAAATTATATTTTGAATTTTTCAAAAATTTGTGAAATACTGTAAAACTTTTTCTTGAAATTCAATACGTTCAAAATAATTTTTTTTATTTTGAATATTTTTTTATATTGAATATTTTTTTTATTTTGAATTTTTTTCAAAATATTGTAAAAACTATATTGAGTTTCAAAACAATATTCAAAAGATTATTTATGTATTGAATTTCAATACAATATTCAATAAATTCTATATTTTTCATGAAATTCAATTTGTTCAAAATTTTCAATTCAAAATGCAAGTGCTTAGTGTGTGATAGCAAAATATGCATACTCTTTATCATTTCTTGTCTTTTGTCTTTAGTTATCCATATCTTACCCTCTATAGTTTTCACCACGTTGTCTACCAGTATAAATTTCCAACTTGAACCCTGTGCTATTTCCTTATTTTTTGTTCTATTTCTGTATTATCTTTTTACCATTTATAATCTTCAGCTTTTTCCATCGTGTTTATTCTTCGGGTTTTCATTCTTTCCACTTTCGCGTCTTCGTGTGCCAATAAACATTGTGTGCATGTTCCACATGTACTCCTTGACAACATATCTGCATTTTCATGATCCGTACCTTTTCTATACTCTATTTTAATATCCAGACTACTGAGGTAGTTAATCCATGTCTGAAATTTCGTTGTTATTGGTTTCTTTGTGGATAACATAAACGTGATAGCTTTATGGTCCGTTCTCAAAATGAACCGTTTTTCATATAAATAATGATTGAAGTGTTGACAAAAATAGTAGATTACCAGCAACTCTTTCCTTGTTATGTAATATCCCTTTTCATGATTGCCCATTGCACGAGAACCGTATGCTATAACCTTTTCGCACCAGTTGTCGTCTTTCTGTCCTAATACTACTCGAATCATGTCAAAACTCGTATCAGTATCCAGAATGAATTCTTCCAGAATGAAACCCTAGAATAGGTGAGGACACTAAAGCATTTTTCATATTTTCGAATGCGACGTTGCATCCGTCAGTCCAAATTAAATTTTTGTTGTTTAATCCACATAGCTCTTCTAAAACTCTTGCCTCTTTTGCGTATTCCTTTATAAATCTTCTGTAGTAATTGTATATTCCTTGGAAGCATCTCAGATTCTTAACACATTTTGGCTTTACAAATGATTTAATCGCGTCTTGCTTTGACTTGTTTTGTCGGTATTCCGTCTTTGTTGATTATGTGACCTAAAACAGTATTGACCTGATTTGGTTGAAAATGCCGTTTTTAATTTTGATTCGTCTTCTAGTTCTACTTGATAATATGCATTTCCAAGATCTATCGAACAGAAATACTTTACTCTACCCAATTTATCTAACATCTCTGCTATATTCGGCATAAGAACGCCTGTCTCTCTGTTACTAGGTTTAATTGCCTGAAATCAAGGCATAATCTGATATGTTGCTTTTCTTTCTTCCAGACGCATATTAATGGGGTGTTCCATGGCGAATTACACTTTTTGATAATAATTTTTTCCCATAGGTTTCTTATCGTTTCGTCTATTTTACCTTCCAAGTTGACTGGTTTTCTCCAAGGTTTAATATTTATCGGATTTCCTTGAGTTTCTGTTTTATGCTTCAACAGCTTTGTGCAGCCAATGTCCCATTTATCAGCCATAAAAAAAGTTTAATTCTTTTTTATAATGTTTAGTAGTATCGGGTTATTCATCTTTAAAGTTTTCTTTGCTCTTTGAAATCGTTCCATCTCAGTTATTGTCTTCCCAAATTTGGCTTCGATATTGCATAAGGGCTCTTGCTTCGTTTTCTTGACCTCTTCTACTGGCAACTATAGTTGTATACCAAATTGTTTTTGCAACTATATACCACCAATTATATCTTATATAATATAATAGTCATATATCTTACTATCGTAAACTTTACCCTTCTTTTCTTGCCATTTATTCCTATTTCTAATATTGCTTTACCTTTCGTTTCTAAAACACTATTATTTGCATATCTCAATGTATCAGTCGTTGTTGTTAGTTCTACATCTTTAGGTTTCTCAAATTTGCTCCAACTCATGACATTTACTGTAGCTCCTGTATTGAGCAAGCATTCCATATTCTGGTCTTGTATTCTAATAGTTACACTTGGTTGGCCTTGTATTTTATCATAACGAATAATGTCATTTTTCCATTCATCTAATGTGAGTATTTGTATTTTGTCTCTTTCTATTTCTGCAAAATGCTTTTTTATGAATCTGTTTACTTTCCTTATTACATTATTTTCTTCTTCCGTTACCTCTGTATCTTTCACATCTTTTTATATAATACACGATATTTTACTTTTATTATAATAAGTCAGCATCGCTGTTTAATACACTGCCCGACTATCTCCTCTTCTATCGCGGCGTTGATATTTGAGTATTCTCTTTATTTATCTTCTATTCTTTCATCACTTGGTTCGTCTATGAATGCTACGTATCTCTTGTCTGCTTGTTTTGTATCCTTTCTATTTCCTTGATAACCATGGCCTGCTTCGTATCGCTCTTGTCTTTCAAAATTCTCATTGATTCTACGATATCTCATTCTCTTCAAATTTGTGTAACAATCTGCCTCTTTCTTTATGACCTCCCAAGCTTCACCTCGTACACCTTATTTTTTGACAATCTGTTCTCATGTGTTCCGGGCTACCAGACGCATAACATTCGACTACCTTTCTCTGCATCTGTGGACACTGACTTCTTACAAGTCCTTGTCTTCCACGTATAAAACATGTAACTGCCTTCTTTGTTATGCAATCACTACTCAAATGTCCTACCTTGTGAAATGTCCAACATTCGTTCTTAGTTCTGTTCGGTCTTTCTGCTTGATAATCTGTCGGTTCACTATTATATCTTGGTGATACAACATTTCTTGCTTGATTTGTTACCGTGTCTCTGTAACTTCTTGCTATATTCTGTTCTGGTCTTTTTTCTCTCACTGCATAGATCTCTTCTGCAACTATACGAGATTCGTGTAACTTCTTGATTTTTTTCTACACTTCCATTGTTCCTTTGGTGTCACTTAGACACAATTCTCGTTTTAAAGTCTTCTTGACTGCACAATGTATCAGCAGATATTCTGTTAAACTTTCATTGTTTAACCCATGCCCCAATATTTTATCGACTACCTCGTCAATGATAGTAAAATATTTATTGGGCTCCTCACTCGTCTGTCTATAGAACATAGCAGATTGTAAATCATCTGTCAAACTTCTTTTCTTGACGAATGCCTTCCGCAATCTTTCCTTATAACAATTGATATTTTGGTCAACTCCTATATATATGATCGAATCACAGACCTTAAAACAGATTATATATCATCTGTTTTAAGGTCTGTAATTCGATCATCACTTCTTGTCTTGAAGTAGGCATTTGTACCACTTTAAAATATTTTTCGGATTCTTAAATGAATGCTTCAACATCATCTCCTCTACGATAATCGTTTGGAAATGACTTCTTTATGAAGAAATCCATAGACGTGGTCGCCAAATTAGAAGCTGCTAACACATCTTATAAATTATTTTTTAAATACGGTTCAAAAGTTAACGTCATAATTCCAAATATTTATTTAATGAAATATCGAATAATTTCCAAAAATATTTTCAGCGTTGAATAAAATATTTTAAAAACCATTTATTAAAATTTCGATATTTAAAATATATTTATTTAAAAATGTTTTACTAATAAAAGCTTTTTTAATTTTTTAATTTCAAAATTTCAATTTAAAAAATTCAATTTAAAAGTTTTTTAAGAGTTATTAAAATAGTCGATTATTTATCATTTAAAATTATCTTAATAAATCATTGAAATATTTAATTCTCAGTTGAAAACACCTCACATACCAGTTTCAATATAAAGAACTACAGAGTTAAGGAGAAGAATTCAATTTTCAAATTAATATCGTAGCCAGTGACACAGATTCCTTCTTTTTAGAGTGTAAAAATGTAGATTTACGCTCACAACTGTATCCAAAAATAATTGCCAATGGGCTCCTAGATATCGAAATACAAAGAAAACTAAAATAAAACAAGAAGTATTACATGAAATCCACTTAAACACAACATAGATACATAATAGAAACAGGCAAATTTGAATTATTGGCGATAAGAAATGGAAATTAGGAATATTTCCACAAAATAACAACAGGAAATAAAGTATGGATAAAATATTTACAATAGCAATGAACATAAAATTAGAATATTCTATAAAAATAGCGAGATCAATCATGGTCGCCAAACAGCTAGTGGAAATTAAATAAAAGATAAAAATTTAAGAATCAAATTAGCAAAAAACAAACATGAAATAACATAAAAATTGTAATAAATAGAAATCATTTAATTACACCAATAAAACTGTATAAAATATCTATCATATCTATCCATATCTATCATGGCCGCAAATTTAATTAAAAATAAATAAAATATAAATTTAGAAAATAAAATTAATCATAATTTATAAAACAAAATATCAAGAATTCAAAATTAAGTAGAATTAATTCTGAATATTAATACTGAAATTAATACTGAATCAATTCACGTACACATACTCACACAACAAAATCAGACTGTATATACCGACGCATTTCAGTCACAAATCAATGACATATGTGAACCAAATTTGTGGATAAATTTTGTATATCAAACTTACTATCTGTACCCATTTGTAAGAATTTGATTGATTTGAACTAAGGATTTTTGTTTATTATGTTATAATATTATGATTGAATGACATCACTGAATAGAGTTTGGTTTTAATAAAATTTTTAGTCTTATTACATCTTTTGATACTGACAAATTTTCTGCACTGCCTTTTTCAAGTGAATATTTTTTTAGTGAATATCAAAAATATCGATATATTACTGATTTACAGTCTTCAAGCTCTTTTTAATTAATAAATAAAATGGGGAAAAATCAGTGGTGAAATTGAAAAAAAAGTTCTTATAACAATTTTATTGCTGCAACGTTGATCTTTTTAAAGGTGATTTTTTATTAATTTTTTCCAATTAATTTTTAAAATTTTATAATTTATTTAATTGATGTTATTTGTTTGGTTTCGCAATTTTTATTCCATTTTGTTCCTTTTTAATTCTTTGGCATTATATTTTTATTTATTTTCTAATTTATTTTTATTAATTTCCTAAAATTTCAAATTTATTTAATTTGTCTTATTCGAGATTCCATTTCCGATTTCACGACTTTTCATGCATTCCATTTCATTTCATTTTTGATAATTTAACTTATTACAAACGTATGTTTTATTTTTTGTTTTAATTATTTTTAATTCTTTCTAAAATTTTATTTATATATTTTATTCCATATTATCGTTTTCTCTTTGAATATGTTTCATCCTTTTATTTATTTGTTGTTATGTTTATATTTTTTCCCGATGAACTTCTTGTACATGTCACTATTTTACAATTATTTTTATGTTTATGATTTTTGTATGTTTTCTCCATATTTAACTATTTACTTTGTATTTTTATTGTGTTTTGAGTTTAACTTTACTTAATGCTATGTTTTTTCTGTTATGTTACTAATATATTTCCACAAAATCATCCCTATTAGAATTTTATTTTATCTAATGTCAGTTTTAAAACAACATATATTTGAACTTAAAGGTTAACAATTATAATAACCCTTTGGAATACCTGGTAAATATGAAACAATTTTAACACATAAAGAAAGCCATCTATGTAAAAATAATTTAATGTGCACTCAGTCTTCTTCCCTTGCGCATTATTGTCCAATAAACTGAGTCCAACAACTGCCCAAATGTAATTGTGGTACAATACATTGTTGAAATATATATTTAAAAGATGTACTAAATTTCATGCATATGTTGTCAAAAAGACAAAACATTTCTTGAAATCTATTTAGAATTATTCATTTTAATAATTTCTTATAAATAATTTATAAAAATTATTATTTTCAGCAAAAACACAAGTCAACAATGTTAATACTACTGACAAAATGTGAACAACCCTTATTCCGTTTTATACAAAAATAATATTTTGTATGATACTTTAGTAAAACCATATATTCCTCACGGTGAATTAAGAAGCCCAAGGAAATTTTACATGAAAAATTTATCAATTAATAATATGCAATTATTTTCAAATTTTTTCACATGTGAGTCTATTTTATAATTATAATTTTATATATAATTAACTGCATTATAAATATTTTCAATTATATTTAGATAAAATAAATAAATATCACAAAATACCAGTTTTATCACAACGTTTTTGTTGGTAAAGGTTAATGAAAACAAACAAATCAAGCAATAATGGAATAATAAATACAAATAAATAATTACTGAATAAGGAAGTAATTTTGGGATTAATTATCAAATGTTTAAACTGGGATAATAACGGGACAATAAATATTCATATCGCCCAACTTCGATAGTTAATGCGTTTGTTTTACAGTTATAATTTCCGGGAAAAATATATTGATGATAATTTTATGACCTTTTTGTAATAATAAATATTTCATAATTTGAATTAATATAATAAAGAATATTTATGTGACTGTGGAACTTAGAAAGGATTTAATGATAAATAAGTTAATGAAAAAAAATATTAATATATAATAATAATCATAAAAATAATAATAATGATAATTATAAAATTAGTGATGATTTTTTGAAAATAATTATTTAAAATTGTTATTTATAATTTAAAAATTAATAGATTTAATAATTTGTTTATAAATTATCAATATTGTATAGTTATTCACCCTTCGTGTATGTAGGTAACCTGACAATGATAGAGATGCTATCGAAAAATATAGTAAAAAATATGTACGAAGGGCGATTAATATTAATAATAATATTCTTGGTACCAGCATTAATTAAATTTTAAACAGTTAAATGATAATTTAAGCATTTTGCTGCGAATAATATTTTTAATACAAATGAAAAAATTTTTGACTATAAGATAGCCATTGTCATTTGTATTAAATATATTATTCGCAGCAAAACGTTGAAATTATCATTTAACTGTTTAAAATTTAATTAATGCTGTTACCAAGAAATAATCACTTTAATAATGATAATAATAATAATAAAAAGCATAATAATAATGATTATAATAATAATAATAATAATAATGATAATAAAAATAATAATAATAATAATAATAATAATAATAATAATAATAATAATAATAATAATAATAATAATAATAATAATAATAATAATAATAATAATAATAATATTAATAATAATAATATTAACAATTAATAATGTTATTAATAATATGAGAAATCATATAAAATTTATGTTAATCATAAATTTTATCTATGGCATACTCATGATGGATTTAGAAAGCCATTATGATCGGATGTGGGGTACACCGTAAAATCTACTGGTAAATCTCATGTATTGATAAGAGTCTAAGAGCTTCAAGTGATGTCTAATAGCGAAAATTAATTTTCTGCTCCATTAACAAATATCATTAAATAAACTTCAAACTTCTCTCAGTCGATTTGTGCAGTAAAAATTAAAAATAAATTTGGTTTTGTATGATGAATTTACGGTTGAAAATTTAATAAATTCATTGCATTATTCATTAAAACACTGGAAAAATTTGTTTTGATTGTTAAAAAAGTTTTCTTATCTTTTTGCTGGCAGCTGCTCTATCGGTTAGAATTTGACTGTTGCGCTGATCATATATTTAATGTTAATTATATTAAAATTTATTAATAACAATTAGCATATAATAATATTTATAAGTCAAATTAAATTAAAAGAAAGTATATTTGTTTATATATTCATTTATTTTATATTTTGTTTGAATCCAAATCAATCTAAAATGCCTTTTTAATGTGTGGAAGTTATCGTTGAAAAAAGTAACAGAAATTACTAAACCAGTTCAATAATATACCGAAGTCAAAATTCAATCGTAAAAACCACTTACGAGTAAATATTTTGATCCGAATTCATTTACTAAGTCAAATTATTTCATTTTACCTTGGAAACATTTACTTATTGTAGTCTGATAAAGAACCTCTAATACAACGCGATTCCAAGTTTCAAAATGAATCATTTGAGTACATTTATGTTCATATACCTTTTGTTTCAAAAAGAAATTCACTTATTTCGTTAATTCACACTATAATTGTCAGTTTAAATAAAATTCCGCCAGAAAAAATAAAATAATCCCTTAGTCATATTAAATTCAAACAAAAAGACTAAAAATCGTAATTATTTTATTTTTTTAAACAAAATTTCAACACAAAATATTCAAATTAACAATATTAAATTAATAGTTAAACATACATGACAATGATTTAATTATAAGATAACGCCAATCAAACATTTTTTTCACGATTAATTTCGACAGTTTTCCTGTCATCATCAGGTGGGATATAATACTCATTAAATAAAGGATTTTAAACAAATTTAATTATATATAAAAAAAAATTTTTTTGTTTTTTTCATTTTATAAAAAATATTATTTTTTAAAACTTTAACATTTAAAATTAAATTTATTAATTTAAAAAATTTTTTATTAATTATTTAATTTAACACAACAATCAATACATACAATACACAAAAGCTTATTTAAAAACACTCAACACACAAGTATTTTTTTTATATATAATTAAATTTGTTTAAAATCCTTTATTTAATGAGTATTATATCCCACCTGACGATGACAGGAAAACTGTCGAAATTAATCGTGAAAAAAATGTTTGATTGGCGTTATCTTATAATATTAAATTACATTAAAATATTTAAATTTCATTAAAAAGTGTTACTCAGTAACTGAAAAAACAAAATTTTCCTTAAAATATTTTTGTATACAACTTTTTTAATAACGTGCTTTTATTTTTTTTAAATGGAAATCTTATTTTGAATGTTTTTTTAAATATTATATAAACAATACCGAAACGTGAATTATGTGGAGCACAGTATTGCAAAAAAGCGAAAATCCTACAAAATGAAGCTAAAAAGTCAAGCAGATTGTTGGAAGTTTATTTAAAGAATGTAGAAGTTGGAAAATGTAATAAAGAAAAAGAAAATATTGAGGAAAATGAAAGCACAACAGAATTTGATAATGAAAATTAAATGCTTGAAATCAAAAACACTTTACAAAAAAGTGAAGAAATTAACGGTGGAAATGATACAGTGGATTATAATATTAATTCCAATCATTCAATAAGTTTTGAAAATATTCTTAGAAACATTCTTGGGTTTCATTAAACTGACAGGGAAAGACGCCGAAACACTTGAAAATACTATTATAGCTTCATTAAAAAATAATGGATTACAACTTTCTGATTGTCGATCTCAATGCTATGACAGTGCAGCAAAGAATTTCCACATTGAATCCTCGTGCTGTTTTTGTGCTCACAATCAATCGAAGCTGGTAAAAAAGTAACTGAATGGGGTATTGAAATACAAAAAATGTACGACGTGTGACAAAGAAATTTAAAGAAAAACCCAACGATTCTGCATTAATCGCGGATCAAGATATAAATCATGTCTTAAAATGTTCAACTTAAAACTCATTTTACACGCCTCATTCATTAAATGACAAATTTGGTTATTTTCTTGACATACAAACTTTATTAAATTACGCAGATCCGATTCAATTAAAAGAAAAATGTTTAAATTTGAGTAGATATTACTATTCGGATATTGATGGAAATGAGTTGTTCAATGAAATCTGTGACTGTAAAATGCTTTTAAATGCGCAAAACGAAGAAGTGCAGAATCACCAATCGAACTTTAAAAATTTTTAATTTCTTATGGTGAAGATGTTTTTTTGAAATTTGAGAATTTCTCTGCAAATTCTTTTGACAATTGGAATGTCAGTATCAACATGTGAACGTTCATTCAGTAAATTAAAACTTATTTTATCATATCATATGAGTGAAGTACGTTTAAATGATTTGGCATTATTAAGCATTGAGAAAAATGATGTTGATAGAAATAGTTTTGATGATATCATTGACAAATTTGCAAGAAAAATTTGTTTATAAATTTATAAAATAAATATAGTTTAAAATGGATTTATTGGTAAAATTTAAATTTCTTTAATTTTTTCAATTCAATATTAATTGTAAAACAGAGTCATAAAATTTTGTTTTTGATCTTTTGATTATTTGCATGTAAAAAATAGAAAAAATTGCAATTAAATGTGCGAAGACATCAGTTACGCCACTGACTCAGTAAGCCACTGTTTATGGGATATAAATTCGGGTTACAATATTCCTTATTAAAAACTGAAAATTGCAAAAAACATTAAAGTTGGTTTGAAACGTGGATCAAATCTGAAATTATAAATGTAAAGGCAAAAGTTATGAAGGTAAATTTTAAGATATATATATATATATATACGTTAAAAGTGGTCATCGTGAATATTAAATTGTAATATTAAATCATTCAGAATTGTAACACTAGTATTAAACCAAAAATATTGAGAGTGGAAGCTTTAAGTGGAGGAAGAAAGGTGTACTATTAAATTTATGGAGGAAATCTGACGATACTTAGAACTGAATAAGGTTCTGAATTTTTGTAAAATATAATAATACGCATTTTAGATCGTTCAAATTCAAATTTAAAGAACTTTAAATATTTAAAAAATACAAATAATTTGCCAGCGAAAGATTTGTTGAATTTAGATCAGTGTTGTCCAAACTGTGTGCCGTGAAATATTTTTTAAAAAAAGTCAAAAAACCCTGTTTTTCCAAACAACTTAATAAAAGGAAATTGAATTGTGGATATTTTAACCGTTATTTCAAATTTAAATGTTAATTAGTCAATTAAGTGCGAAATTTATTTGTTTACAATCATATTTATATTTCTTACTATAAATATTGACTATCTAAAATACGTAAGCAGCTTAATTATGTTTATTTAGAATCTTAAATATTAAATAATAATATTTTTTAGAGTATAAGTTTTTCATTTCTTATTAAAAAATTAGTAAAAGTGCAATAAAAAATTAAAAATAAAGCAAAAAAAAATTTAGGTGTGCCGCGAAAATTTTTAATTCAGCCAAATATGCCGTGGCTCAAAAAAGTTTGGACAACACTGATTTAGATGAAGATGCAATGGAAAGACATCAATGTAAATGGATGAGAAAACACTAGTGATTTAACTTCACAAACGAGCTACCGAACAAAGTTAGTTTCAAAAATATCAAAAATTCTTTTGGCCATTAAGTCTAAGTCAAATGGAATCAGAAAGAATAATTTTGTTGTTTTTTAACCTTTGTATAAATATTCGCTGTCGTTTGTATTAATTCTTTTTTGTCCATTCATAATAGATAGAAGTTAATTTCTCTTTATGAATAAAATAGTTTTGACTGTATATTTTGTTTGTTTGAATAATATTTTTAGAAATCATATATACGTTCTAGTTACAATAATTATGGTCGAATTTAAAATTTTAAAATTTTATTTTATTGTCAAAATGAATCAAGTATACATGTACATGATTGACTTGTTTCAATTATAACTCTTAAATTAAAAATTCTCTTCTTGATTTATGCATTTGGAAACACTTAAAATAATTTTGGAATGTTATGTTCGGGCTAGATTTTTTAAAATAGATATTTGAATATACTATCGTCTTACTATCATTATTATTTATTTATTATTTATTATTTATTATTTATTATTTATTTATTATTTATTTATTATTTATTTATTATTTATTTATTATTTATTTATTATTTATTATTTATTATTTATTATTTATTTATTATTTATTTATTATTTATTTATTAATTTTCATGGTTATTTTAAATAACCAACAATGTTTTTATTTTTTGTGAGATTTAACACAAATTCCAACTTAACAGGATTAATTCAAATTTTTGTTTTTTAATTTTAACATTATTTTGTATTTATATATTTTTAAACAATATTATACATAAACACATTGATTTATTATTTATTTATTTATTATTATTATATTTATTGTTATATTTATTATGTTTAATTAAAGATATATAGTTATAAACTTTTAATTGAAAAAAATAATTTCTGGCTCTGTAATTTTAAATGAAATTGATAAGATCACAATACAAAATGGAAAATGCGTGAGTAAAACAATTTGATTATTATAATGAGACAGTGCATACAGAGTTGAATTTATTTTGTAATGGAGTAGAAATAATATTGAGTCTATTATTTGTCACTGGAAATGCAGGAAAAAGTATTCCGAAGTTCGGCGATATTCTAACAATATGCTTAATTATTGAATAAAGGAAATAACAAAAAATTTAGATCCAATGATAAAAGTGAAATTTCCATGTCAGTTTGTTACGGGATTGGACAAAATTCGTTGAAAAATCCTGTGAATCTTTTAAAAAAATTTAAAAAAATTGATTTGTTTAATCATATTTTGACATATTTGTTTTCAAATATCTTTTAAAGAATATAATTTTTTACAATATATAATTATTTAGGAGTTTCAATTTCATCATCTTTGAGATTTACTTAAAATATACGTAAAATGATAAAGAATTACTAACAAATGCTTTTGACAGACATTTTCTTTATCTATGAAAATATAATTTATTTTTTAATTAATAGCTTGACTTTTCGGAACCAAATAACTAAAATATAAATTTAACATAATCAAATAAAATAAAGTAAGATTACAATAAATCATTAGTTCCCAACCTTTTTATGACTCGCACCTTTGAACTATTTTAATATGCCCCCGCATCGCTTACGCTTAAAGTTTAAAGCAATAATATTTTTATTTTTTAAAAAGCTTGAAGACTCTGAATCATTAAATATATCGATGTTTTTGATATTCATATTAAGAACATCGATATATTTATTCTTTAAGCTTTTTTATAAATACAATGGAAAAGAAATCAGTGGTGAAATTGGAAAAAAAAAGTTTTTATAATATAATAATATTTTTGAAAGTAAAAGTGAAGGTGATCAAACAAACAAAAAAGGAAACATGGGAAAGGAAGTTTTTTACAAATTGAATGTAACATGTTCAAAATCCAATTTAAATTTAATGACTCGTTTGTTCTTTTTTATTGCTTACAATTTTTTCAATACGTGACACTTTGGTGCTGATAGCCATCCGTATTTCTGCATGTACATCCAAGCGGTTTCTAGGTTTTGTCTTAATTGATAAAACGGCAATAAATTCAGACTCGCATAAGTATGTCGTTGCGCATGGAATGAGCACAGTTAATGCCTTTTACAAAATTTTCGAAATATGTTCATTCTTGAACAGCAATATCGTTCCAAAGTTTTGCTTTCAAACTGCATTTCAAAAACACGATTTGTGTGTAGTTCAAAACGATTCTCTTTCAGCTTTGTTTGTTTACGTTTTCTCCTTGAAGAGATAAATTTAGGTCATTCATACGACTGAAAATATCACTCAAATAGGCTAAAATTTGATTAAATACTTGTCATTCCGTTTCTCCAGAAAAATCAGTCATATCCATTGGGAAAAGCTTTAATTTCGTCTCGAGAAAGCACTTATTAGCATTCCCATGTGACAGCTAGCATACTTCCAAAACTAAAATTGAATGCTTACAATTGAATATTTACAATGCGACCTAAAGATGAAGAGGTTCAGAGTACAATCCCTAATACAGTTTATAGTCTTTCTGATTTATTTCCTAGAATAGCAAGTTCACCATTGGTATGCATTGAACCAATAATTTTTAAATTTAATCCATATTTTGCAAAGAAGTCTTTCACACACTGGAAGACATCTTTTCATTTTGTGATTATTTTCAGATCTTCACAAAACAAGAAAACGGTTTGTCAGCAGATATAAAATCTAATTTCAGAAAATTTGTTCTAAAATCATGGTGAGTCATTTTAGCTTTCAAAGATTCAATATCAGAAACATTTGATCCACCATACCTTTTGTTGAAGTATTCCTGTAGCTTAGATGGGTTTAAATTTGCATTTCAAAAGACAGTGTAAAAGTATGCACTTGAATTTTTGCAGATCCTCAGTTGTTCAGTTGGTGCAAGTGAAACCAAACTGGACATAATCATCATTCCATTTCCATTTCTTTGACATAATGAAAGGTTCATCTGAAAACAAATATGGTTGATTAGATGAGAAATGATAAAATTTTTTAATGTTTGATATATAATAATTTATAAATGTTAATTTTAAATTTTAAGTAATGCTTCATGATTTTTAAATTAATTATGGTTTAGGAATTTGTGTTAGAAAGTTATAAGCTTAAATATTAAAGTTTCATCGTAATTTGTTTTAATGTTTAAAATTAAAGTTTATTAATTAAAATCATTTAGATATTATTTGAAGATTATTACGGATTTTTAGATAAGCTACATCTTTGAACGCCAGAATTACAATGAGTGTTTCCGTTGCATTTTCTTTACTTTTCGTTAAAAAAATTAAAAAAATATCACTATTTTAGAAAATTAAAGTTTCCAAAGAAAGATTGATTTACTGCAAAATTTATTTATGACATATTATTTTATCAGAAATAATTAACTATATTAGAATAATTAGGAATTTAAATTATTTTTTTTTCCTAGAAATCGACCAAAATAAAAATTGAAAATTTCCGGAAACTCTTGTTTGTCAATCATAGGCCCCATTGCATCCACCGCTACGTCACTGATGATTGGTTGAACTCAAGGGCATTAGTACTTGTATTATTTTCCAATAATTATATAATAATTAATAAAATTATTCATTCTTGAATTAAAATATTGAAATTGATTGTAAAAATAAGAAATAATGGTAAATACTTAAATTAACATTATTGAAAACATTGAAAATAAAAATCATATAAAGTTAATTAATGGATAAGAAATGAACTTAAAATTTTAGTCATTAATTATTCAGCAAATATTTATCCTAATCATGAATCATCTAAGACAGTGGGGCCTAAAGTGTTACACGCGTTAGCCTTTTTATTGGCACTCTTTAAACTTCCATATTTGTTTAAGTTTTTGAAACGTCAGGAGTAGAGTCAACACTAATCGAGTGAGATTTTGCTTCTTTTACTTTTTTAAATACATGTTGCTTTACTTCTTCAGTCATTAATATAACAATTTCTTCGAATACGATTTCAATATGCGAAGTTAAAAACGGGTCAAATTTATCAACTAATTCACATTGTTAGTATACTTTGGAGACATTATTTATTAATCTATCAAAATCTGATTATCCATCCGGAAGAAGTAATTATATTGTAAGTATCTTGAGCAATATACATATGCATCAATAATACAATTTTCTACTTTTGACATTCAGGCATTCATTACACAATAATCAGACATACAAATTCAACATGCAATGATATTATTTCAAACATGTATTATTTACAGTTATCCTAAACACGTCATTAAAAAATTACAATTATTGATGTTTCCAATAATTTGAGGTTTTCTTCTTAAAAGCCAATGTTCGACTAAAATGCGTTTGTATGATGAAAACAATCTGTTTGAGCACTTGAACTCAATATTTGTCACTTAACAATCGCTGCTTTAGAACTGTTTCTAACTGTCGGTGATGTGATGTATTTTCGTGCTGAGAAATAACATCAAAATGACCCGTTGTTACCGTGCTGAAATACCACCTCCTAACAATTGACAAGAACCACAATAAGTAGATTTGTTACTTTCAAAATATACTAGATAATTTCGCAGTATAAATTCACCTTTTTGTAACATTCTTCGAAAAACTCTTTCATTTCCTTTTGTCAGCATAAACCTTCTTTGCTGACGAGAAATCTGTAGGGATGTTCTAACTAATGTAATTATTATTATTACATTAATATGTAATAGTAAAGTTATCACTTCGTTGCCATGTAGTATGATCACACCCGCATTATCCCATAGGCACAATAGGCACAGTGCCTAGAGCCTACGAACTGTAAATGGCCTACGAAAATGTATACATATTACTATTTACGAAAAATTTATATAATAAATATTCAACCAAAGCATGAAAAGAAAAACTTCACTTAATCCAAAATAATTCAAAATTTATTTTCAAAAAACCAAAAAAAAAATCATTAATTTAGTAAACAATTTATTTAATTATTACCTAAACTAACCTACCTACAATTTGATTGCCGAATTCGACAATAACATCTTCGAAACTAATTTCTCGCATTAAATCACTTTCAATTGATAAAAGCGTAAGAGATGATAATCGTTCCTGTCCCATAGTTGATCGGAGGCAATTTTTTATTCTTTTAAGCTTTGAAAAGCTCCGCTCCCCTTCCACATTCGTTCCAAATATCGATAAATAATTTCTTAACACAATATTTACATTAGGAAAACTGGTAACTAGTTTATCATTTGTTTGTGCAATTATCATTTCCTTCACTGATTTTTTATTCCCATACATTCGTTAAATAATAAAAACTCGTCAACAAATGCATCTTCAACATCTGAAGAATATATTTGCACTAATGGTTTGCTTTCGAAACTATTTCATTATTTGTTAAACTTCTGTCCACCAAAAAATTAAACCTATCATATAACATTTGATATGCTCCAAGTCGCTTACGCATTTCAATTATAAGTCTATCTACTATTATATAAAAAGATTCTATACGAAATTTTTTACTTGCACTTAGCCTCTAGGATCTGTGTTGTCTAAAACTTCATCAAAAAATCTATTTCGTGTTCGTTTACGTTGTGTATATTCTTTATATTCGGAGGATGTAAGCTTTTTTGCCATGGTTTCAAATTTATCAAACTCTAAACGAATATTATGAAAGTAAGCTATGAGAGTATCAAATAATTTTACAATAGTGCATAATTCAATGCCAGTCTCCTGCAGAGCTTTATTGACAATATTAATATTTTGTAATAAATCGTTCCAAATAACACACATCAATACTGTTTCAAAATTGTTCAGCTTTTTTATTAAAGATTTCGCTTCCTGCACAGCCACAGCAGGTTGACGTCTGAATAATTCATAAATAGAGCCATAGTAGCATCATGTCGAATAGACCATCTGGTTTCTGATAAATTTCTAACAACACAAGTATTTTCTTTCATATTGTCTTTAAATTTGGACCATCTTTGTGGTGAAGCACAAAAAAAAGTGTGTATTGCTTGTAAAATTCCAAAAAACTTTACTGCTTCCAAGCAACACTCCACAGCAGTTGAACCTACCAAATTAAGACTATGAGCAGCACATAGAACCCATTCAGCCAGACTATTTATTTTTCTAAATCTAGCTTGTACGCCTGCATATAAGCCGCTCATATTACTGGCGTTATCATATGATTGGGACCTGCAATTTCCAATACTTATGTTATAATGTTCCAAAGTATGTCGTATAATGTCGAATAAATATTTTCCATCGTGTTGTTCAATTGCAATAAATTTTAAAAATCGTTCAACCACATTTCCACATTTAAGTACATACCGAATGATCACGGTAAGCTGGTCCATATGACTAATATCAGGAGTTGAATCAATGCTGATTCCATAATATTTTGCTTCTTTTATTTCAGATATTATCTGCGTTGTAACTTTAGATCCTAGTATACCAATAAATTCTTCACATATAGCATTAGATAAATAGGAAACATTTCCTCTTCCAGCATTTGCATGTCTTCGAATATGTTCTTTTAAAAAAGGATCAAATTCGGCTATAAGATCGATACAACCAAGATAATTTCCATTATTAGAACAATTAGGAATTTCATTATCGCCACGAAATGGCAAACCTCGTTCAGAAAGAAATTTTATTACGGCAACTATTCTCTTTAAAATTCAATCCAGTAATTACACAATTTTTCTTTCTCTTTCTGTAGCTCTACATCAATTCTACTGTTCTTCTGTAATTGAAACATAGATGACACTGCGTCAAGGTGATCTTTTGATTTTTCATGTGATGTAAACCTGGATATTGCATTTTTCCAATCATCAAATCCATTTATAAGTTGGTTGAGGATTACGTTCACTCTAAGGATAAGCTTGCAGATATAACAATGTACTGTTACAGTTCATGGAGAATATATAAGCCAGTCTCTTTCGATTGCTTCCCCATTTGTTAATTGCCTCATAAAATACTCTTTACGTGGATATCTGATTTTGTATTTTGTGAAGGCTTATTTTCAGAAAAATAATTTATGAGATCTGGAGTAATAACCCAATTAGCTGGATCAGTATTATATTTTAAGTTTAAATTAACTTTTGATATTTCATTAGATATTTCTATTATTTTATCCTCTGATGATATAAATATTTCGGCAGAAGTTCGGTCTTCTTCTACCTCTAACTCACATGTATATGTATCTTGTTTGTTAGTATCTTCCGTACCAGATGATAATTGTTCTGAAGTTTTATTTTGATTTTGGTCTTCTGGACCAATAAATTCGGTTACATTTGTAGAGCACCTTTAATTATTTCCTCTGGTTTCTGTTATATATTTGAGTAGTGAACCTTTCATTTTTTTCCATGCTTCTTCTTTGACTATTTTCTTTTTAAGCTTTTCGGAGCCCGATTCATGTTTTCTCTTATATCCCGTCAGACATTTTACTTTCTTACTTTCTTATTTTTAATTTACTTACTTTTAATAAGTAATTAATAATTATAGTTTTACAGCAATATTATTTGTTATAACTAGATAACTCTAACAAAGTAGAAACACAATAAAAATTTCTTAATCTTTTCAGAAAATTACTTGTAAAAAAAATCAGTTGCTATGGTTGCACAGCTATAATCACAGAAAATTTAATTTCATTCGTATACATATGTAAGAAAATGAATTTTCTTTGCAATTGAAAATAAACCAGCCAATCATATCAAGCAGGTTTAAAATTTTTGTTTTCAAATGCGTGGAATTTAAACTTAGAAAGAAAAGATTTAAAGTATAATGATTGGTACTCAACATCGTCATACATATACGAAATACGCATTTCTTCATGTAATTTCGATCGTAGTAGAAAAACGTTATAAAGCGAAATAAAGGCACCAATATAATATTCACAAAATAACATTCATAAAATAAACCAATATGGAATGAAACAAAACTTTGTTATTTAAATAAAGTGTTGTTAAACAAAAACACTTTGGAATTAAATTAACGCATTTTAAAAATAAACCACAGCTGACTTCATTAGAGATACTGGCAAAAAACTATTCGATAGGGTTAAAGGTAAAAGTGCCTAGGGCCTACGAAGAGGTTAATTCGGGCATGAGTATGATCACGGTCTATTTGAATGTTGGTGTAATTTACCGCTTTGTTAGGTATTTCCGCAATGGAAACACAACTACTTACTGTTCTGATATTACTGTTTATGGTTAATTTAGTAGTTTGTTCAATTAATTCATCCAATCTTTGTTTTTCTTTTACTAGTTTTCTATTTTGATAACCGCTGTTTTTTCCGCCTTTCCATTTAATTTATTCTACCTAAATAGTAAAATAATGGCTCTTCAAATAAAATAAAAATTCTATTACGTAGTAGAACACTAATGGTTATGAATAATTTTAATGTATATTATATGATTATATTTATATGATTATCTTTCGATTCTTAATTTCGATTACATAGGTAAATTATGATTATCAATAAATTTAAAATTAATTCTGATTATGTGATAAAAAATGAAAATCAATTGTGCTTGATAAAATTTTTCAAAGAAAATAAAAAATCAAGTGCCCTTTTTTGAATGGCACCCCTAGNTTAAGTCTTTGAATATTGTTGTTGTTGTTCATGTTGATAATAGTTTTTTAAAAGTGATGAAAAATGAAAGTGTAGATATAAGAAAAGAAAGATATTAGAAGTTTTATTAACAGACCAATGAAAATAGAGATAGGATAGCAAAAGATACTACATGTTTGTTTATATAAACCAGTTACTATATGACGAAATAGTGACCTATAAGTTCATGTCTTTATTACTCATTGCTTTGTTACTCTGCACTGTACATGCACTGAACATTTTTACACAACAACCATGTTTGAGTCAACGGATTTTGAAACATAGTTTTATTATATACAATAGGTTTGCAGTTTTGATATCAACAAAGCAGGATAATATAATCGCATAGGATCGAATACGAATATATTACTAGGTTTCACATAAATAGCTATCAAATGTTCTCCACCAAGATGAGACGTATGAGTATTAACTATTATGGCTTAATCTTTGCTCAAATAAGGAATTTTATCGAGAGGAAAAACTCCTAAAAATTCATTTCCTAATATTTGTTTTCCAATTCGATTAACCTGAACAGAATTAAAATTAAACAGTATCAATAAACTTACTCCATGACAATTTTCTATATTTCTGTATACATTTATACTAGCACGGTTCTATTTGCAGTAATTTGAACTTCATTTTCAAATACTCCATATATAATAATATGTACCGGTTCTGTAATGGCTTTTGCAAACTTTATATCCAGTCGTAAATTCCCGTTTGGTGGTAGTTGACTCTGATTTAAATCAAAATCGGGGGCTAAAACAAATGTGAAAAATGGGTATGTGGTTTTAAATTTTTCGAGAGTTATTCCAAAATTCAAGTTTTTATCTAAATACCCCAAATTTCTAACAATACTCTGCATATGTGTAGCATAGTAATTATCATTATCGAAATCTTGAGTATATGTTTCTCTATAATCAGTATTTTTCGACAAAGTCAATGAAGTAACACCAAAGTTTTTGAAAATTGAGCTGGAAGCAGTATAAGACCCATTATATTGTGTTTCACTTTGAAATGTTACCAGAATAAAATTAGGCATTCTTCTGTCACCAAATATTTGTTCTTTATAGAATGATGAAGCACCTTTAGCAATAGCAAATTGTACAATTTCCTTTGTTTTTAAAGGATAAATTGCATGTTTTGAATTAAGACCCAATTGATGACCAGCTAATATTGATGGGTCTACTCGAACACTTCTCACCAATAATTTTGCATCAACTAATTGACATATTGGTGCACCAGTTGCACTAGTAAGAGATAATGCAGAATCAGACATTTTCAGTCTAATATGTACATTAACTCTTGGAAGTAAATATTTCGGTGGATCCATAAAGTCGAGTTGTAATGATGAACACATGGTGAATAATTTTGAGCCTTTAACCCACTTTTTTCTTTCATCACCTGTTGCTGCATAACCCATAGGTGTAAGACAGGTATTTTTAGTACCGGAATTGTAATTTAAAATAGTTACAATCAAAGCCTTGTGAATGAATGTATTATTTCCGCCCTCAACCTTGATATACTGCATCTTTAAACAGAGTATGAAACAGGAAATTGTTTGGTATTACATCTGCATTGGAATCCAAAACATTTCTATCTTTATCTACAACCTTGATCTGAACAGTCAATAAAGTATCGTTCAAATCTAAATATTCAGTTTGCGAACCATTAATATAAAACTCGATATCATTTCTACTATCAGTAATTGAATTCATAGGAAACACTTCCTCAAAGGCCCCAAATTCGATTGCCGCTTGAGGTGATGGTCTATCAAATATACATAATTCTGATTTACCACAAATCATTTTGCAAATATAGTTCCATGTCCTTTCATTCGTTTGTTTATACGTGATATTCCATGGCCTTTACGTTTTGGAGCTGGAGCTGGAGGCGTATCTTTTTGAAACATACCAGCAACTCCAGGTGGAACCTTCCCTAACTCAGCTAAAGCATTTGTTTTTAGGGATGGTAATATTTTCTGTTCATTCATAATCACGTCTTTAGCAGTTTTCATACCAAAACTACCAATACGTTTAAGAATCGGAAGTGCAAATCTCCCTATATTGTTTTAACCAACCTGATCCGTACTGTTTATCAACGAAATATGGTAATTCACTACCAGATTGGCTATCACTATACATACTAATAATATCTGAATTAACCATCTACTTTACGAAAATGTAATTTCAAATGAGTTTTCGAATCTTTCGGAAAGTTTATAAGTTTTCCACTATCGTCACGAATATTTATTTCTATATTTTTTATACATGAGCTTGAAATTGGTAAATACATGGGATTATCTATATTTATATTGACAACTTCATTGTGTTCATATCTTCCAATCCACACTGATTTCAAAAGAGGAACACTGGAATCACCAACAATGATGGGCTCAATAATATTAGTATATATGAACATTTGTTGATGATGTTCAAGTATTCTTGGTTTACGTATACCAATCGATTTTTCCCGATATTGTTGCTTCTCTAATCCAAGTGTATTTGTCAAATTTTTATCAAATGTAACTTCGCAAATGTCATCATTCAAACTGAAGGTAAATAACAAATCTTTCACAATGTCCAAACTTTTAAATATGTGTGAACAATTGTACTTTAAATATTTAAGTAACACATCAAGTTTATCAATATATAATTCGTCAGTAAAGGTGAATGATTCTTCAACTTCATTATTATACGACACTGATATTTTTATTTCTTCTTTCATAACACTGTTTGCTTCAAATAGATCAAAACGTAATAAGTATTCTGTTTCCATAACATTATTTTTCAGCTTATTGCAACCCATTCGTTTGGCATCTTCAATAGTTTCGAATGTTATTGTAAATGGTTTAAAATCACAACTGATATTTAATCCATCCTTGTAAAACATAGAGCAATGCGGATCTAATATTTGATTCGGAATATGATATGTTTTATCATAATTACTGATAATAAAGAGACCACTACATGTTTTCATAGCATTCCTTTTGAAATCAATCTTACATTGACTATAAAATGGGAATGTATTGTACACGAATGTAAAATCTTGCAGTGCAACTTCCCAGTCACCATTTAAAGAAATCGGATTCTGGAGATTGACCATGAATTTACTGGCTTGATTATCTGGATGAATAGGCGGGCACCTATTGCTTGGTAAAATAGTATAAAAATTCACTTTACTAGGTCCTTTTCTGATATCCATGCAACTTGACATAGTATTGTTTATCCTTGCCGACCTTTTTAGTTTTCAATATTTTTTGAATTCTAAATACTTTTGGAGGAGGAATAACTTGTAATTCTTGCTCATAAAATTTTCCTTGTGCAATATTATTATCATTGTCTTTGATGACATACATTACAGGACTCTGGCTAGTATTTATTTTTGAAATTACAAAGACTTCATCACTCCAATTTGTATCGAAATTTTTAATAAATGGTGATGCACTAATTTTACTAATTCTAACATGGTCACCGACTTTATATTTAGGTTTTCTAATTTTACAGGTTTTGTAGAACTCACTGATGTTTTTGAAGTGATATCAATCGGTCTTAATCCATTCAGTCCTCGATGTGATGAATGATTATAACTGGTTATTATTTTTGGTAAAACCAATACCCATTTTTTATCGCCTTGATACACAAATAATTTCTTTAATCTATCTCTCAATGTTTTGTTAAATCTTTCAACATGTAGACATATATACTGGGTAGCAGAGAGTGAAGATTCAGGATTTGATGAAACTGATGAAACTGATGAAGAAAATACTCAAGATGATGAGGAAATCATTCAATAAATTGATGAACCTATGGAGGGATTTACGGATACTGAACCACGTGTATATAACGATTGTATAGATCATGTTGTTGAAAATGTTATGAAATGTGGAGATGATGAATGTGAATGTGTTAATAAATTTTAGTTTGAGTGTATATATTTAAAGTATAATAATTCAAAGACGAGAATAAAGGACTATTATATAAAGATTGGGTGTTCTTGAGACCTAAATGTTACAGTTTAATGGGTGATGAGGAAAGTATGAAGGCTAAGGGGATTAGTATGAAAGATACTGGACTAACACATCAGTCGTATCTAGATTTTTATTTAAACAATAAAATATACACAGTCCCTCAGTATATATGATAATAATATTTCCCGCGCAAGTAATAATAATTCTTTGAACTTTGAAAATAATTTACGACATGTTGAGTGTGAGTAGTACCTTTGTGAGTAGTACCTTTGTGAGCAGTACCCTTAGGAGGACAGAATATCTTGTCGGGTAAACTCGGAGTATATAATATTAATAATAATAATGCAAAGTATGTGCAAAGTATGTGCAATAATTATATCTTTGTTAATTAAGTCAACTTTAGCATCAAAATGTGTTTTTAAAATATATTTAAATTTTAAAATACCGTGACGTAATATATTTAATAATTATGATGAGTCATATGTCTTTGTTTCTTAAAATGTCTTTGTTACGTAATATGTATTTGTTTAAATTTATATGACTTTGTTACGCAAAAGGTTCTTTATTGTGTAATAGTTCTTTGTTATGTAATATACCTTTGTTATTTAATATGACTTTGTTATGTAATATACCTTTGTTATATAACAAACCTTTATTATATAATATGTCTCTATTATATGATATGACTTTGGTATATAATAGTTCTTTGTTATGTAATTGTTACGTGATAGTTATTGTGTAATTTTAAAATTTTAAAAAAATAAAAAATACCCCTTCCCCTGGGCACGGGTATGGCGTAATTTCTTTTCTGGTGTCATCGGTTACGTAATAGTTCTTTGTTCCAGGGTCCACATGTTACCCTACTATATGTCAAAAATTTATTCTTATCATTTATTATTATCATTTTTTTATGCTATCCACGTAGTGGATAACATATTTTGTTTTAGATATTTTCTAGAGCAAATTTATGATCATTTACCGGGTAAACCAATTTTGCCGGTGATTGGCGAGCTGCTGGTTCCCAGATTACACACACATGCGAGCAATCAATATAAATTCAGATGACCGGAGCGAAACATTCAGTTTTAGCATTGTTAACCCAAGTACAGACACAGGCGGTTCAAGGTTAAGATCTGTCAATTTGAAACGTATGTCAATCAAGAGAGGGTCGACCACTACGTTCTCAAACAATTTCAGACTCCAAGCACCGTAAATATTTTCCTCGCAGAAGCACAACCCTGTGAAAGATGGAGCAGTGGAACCCACTATTGCGAACTATAAAGTGTAAGCCAGTCAAGTGAGAGCGTCCCAGACGACGCTCGCTTAAGAAAGCCCGTATTGCTTGTCATGTTAATAGTGTCTTAGCGACCCTCAGTGGGTCAGATGTAGTGTAATACGACTAAGTATGTTGATTTGAGTCTTCATTGCGTTCTCCAACAAACTACCAAACACACATGTAACATATTGTTGTTCAGAAATAATTTTTTTACGTTCTGATTGATATCTATACAACGAATTGTTCGAATTAATTGGTTCACTTTGATTTTAATGCAAGAGGACATCAAGACATTGCACAAGACCTAGATGCCGTTTCACTGCAGCCAATGGAGACCAGATTAAAACTGAGGTGAATCCAGAGCGTGGAGTAACTATCGAACTCACATGTAGCATATTGTAGTTCAGAAAATAAATTTAGTTCATACTAATTTTATACCTTTGTAATCGATTAAACAGCTGACACAAGACAAAAATAAAGATGAACAAATACCTTTCAACGGTGGTCCACGAATTCGCTCGAATCCTCGACGATTATAGTGCACAAAGGTACGCAAAACTATCTGACACAGTTCCAACGTTGATTTATTAGTATACTAATATTGTATACTGTGTTGCGTTGTAGATTACCCACAACCCACCACTATTATGAAACCACGTCGTAAACAGTAATGTCTGCGGACAACTCACTTAAGTCCTACAACCATCATTTTTTGAATATTTCAATTATCCAATAAAGTTCTTCCAATTTCTTTCAAAATCTTTGATTAATTTGTTTTGTAATAAATTGTTCACTACTTGGGTCAAAGTTTCAGATTTCTGTAATTGTTTTACTCTTTAATGGGTAAATGGGTTAATGAAACGATAATGAAACGATCCAATCTTAATTTTAACATTCTTCGCTTAACACATTGACGGACAGTAGAAACAAGTGAAGTTCGAAAATTGACACCATATGTTTTTGTAATTTTTAGAATATTAGAAGTATAGTTTTACTCTTTCTGCTTAAATAAAATTAATTTTGATTAATTTAGCACCTTTAATAAGGTAATTTAAAAATGTAAATGACAGGTTTAATGGCTCAAATAAGCAATTTTTTTGTGTGCAACAAAGTATTTTTGTGAGTTTTACACGAAATATTTGTTTATAATCAAACAAAAATAAATAAATAACAAAAAAATTTATTATAATTTTATAATTATTACACATTATTTTCGGTATCCCATGTTTCAAAGCATGGTGCAGGACACCATTCACCACCACGTGCATACTTAACCTGTAAGTCGTGTTACAACCCTAACCCTAACCCTAACCCTAACCTCAACCTAAAAAAATGTTTCCAAAACATGACACTAGGCTTCTACTTGCACACCGGTAAATGCACATTTGTGCTGCTATAGCCTCAGTGTCTAAAAACAACTGTTTCGTTTTTGACGGCTATTGCCGGCATGCCACATAGTAAACTTTGCCTTGACGGCTATAGACGCAAGTGTCTGTCAACGTGTTAAAATATCAGAATAAACCAATCAATATAAAATAAATAAATCAATTACTACTTGGATTTTCTTCGTCCTCTTTCTTAACTACCATTATTCTTGGAGTTGAAACATAAATGTTTTTCACTTTCCTGCCTTTTTAAATATTGGGCTTTCTTATAATATCAATTAATCCAATATTTAATTCATAATTACTAATTTCAAAATGTTTCGAAAATTTCATTCTCACCATGATATTAACCCTTATTTTTTCTATGCCTAACCAATTTTTCAGATCTCAATTTAGATAGTTAATTATTTATTGATTTTCTGTAAATCTAAATTTCAGTGTCTTTTCCACCCACTTATGCACCTTTCCAAAATTCTATTCCCATTCAATCTTTCCTTTCTATTAATTCTATGACTGATTGCATTTTTATATATCTATCTTGACTAATTAACTTTCAATTTTAATTTTACAATTTAAACATTTTCTTGAATTAATTATATAACAGTGTGTATTATTTTTAAAATTTCAAATACCCATTTTCTGCGCATTAAAAGAGTTTACACCAAACAACACTGAGAAAAAATCAATAATCTTACATTATTGAAACATACATACATACTTTGATTTCACGATGATGTTTTCATTTATAGTGAAATGAGGTACATTTTACACTATAGAAATCTAAAATGTGATAGAAAAATTAAATACTGCACACAAACACAACATATATTAAAAACACATAAAAACTTTCGATTCATAGAAATGCACCAGTGAGATAGGTTTCTATAATAACTTTATTTTAGACAATTTTTAGAATAAAAAAAATTGCTGACAATTTTTTTAAATATATTTTTAATGAAAATATCAAGAGCAGATGAATTTGGTTCAATGTCTTTTCAATCCAGATTTGATTTCCTAAAAGAAGCTCTAACATATTGAGCTCAGAAAAAAAATTACAAAAACTAAAAAAATTATTTTATTCATATTCGGCAACTTTTCCCACAATGTTTTAGAAAAATACATATTTTTGGTGATTGATTTATTTATTTAATTATAATTAAAAATATATCTGACTCACATTATATACTTAAAAATAAATGTCATAAAATTCAAATAAACCCTGAAAATTAATTAAAAATAATTTATAATTATACTGTTAACTAAAAGTTATATTTAAGAACTTGAATAATGATCTCATATCTAAAAAAATAAAAAGTTATATTTAAGAACTTGAATAATGATCTCATATATATGGATCAAAATTCAAGCCTTAAAATTTACTTAAAATTAAACATCTTACCTGAAAGCCATTTCTAAAATGGCTAAAATAAATTTCATGATGAGCAATTCATACGTAAATAAAATTCATTAAATTGGTGAGAGAGTAATTTCTGTACATGTCAACCACCAATATAGAAAATGTATCTCAGTGGTGTTTGGTGTAATTATTCATGCGCATCAAGCCGACCATACAAAATGAATGTGTACACGCGCTTAACTTTGTATTCATTTTACTAGATAAGAACGAGTGTTTTGAGGCATCATTTTTGGTTTCTGCTTTTCGCTATAACATTCCCAACTGATACTACAAGATATAATTTAAATTTTGCAGCGTTTAAAAGGTTAGCTAACCAACCTTTTAAACTACTATATATAATTTATCAACTACTAAATGTAATTTATCAATTTAGAAACTAGTGAAATATTTCATTTTTAATATTTAATTAAAAGGTTTCAGTAATTTGTCTATTGGGATGTCACCTCCATTCAATCACTCCTACTTCTCGCGTTTTATTAGTATATCCCCTAGTTAAATATACAATGAACTAAATGGATAATAAGAAATTCGAATATAAAAAAGAGTTTTTGACATAATATTGATATCTAAATCTATCAAAAATTTCAATTGACAAAAGATATAAAATTTTATAGGCCAGAATGAAGGCAAAATTCCTATCTTTGGTGTCGTGGTACCAAAATTCAATGAAATCGAAGCAAGCGGTAAAAAATCTCATTGTCGAACAGAAATACAACATAAAATTGGACGCGCGGACGATGTATATCGGAGAATTGCAAGCAGAAAATGGTTTTTTGTGGATTATGTTTTTATTTACACTCGGATTTTCAAATGTTCTGAAATTCCCAGACCTTGTCTACCGTAATGGTGGGGCGACATTTTTGTGTTTTTATTTTTTTATATCATTATTTATCATTGTACCCATCTATTTACTTGAGGCCGGTCTCGCACAATTCTACAGTAAAACTGCTGTAACAGTTTATGAAATCGTTCCGATTTTTCGTGGTTTAGGTTGGACTGCTATGATTATAAATATTTTTGTGTTGATTCCTGGAAGTCTTCAGATGAGTTGGAGTTGTATATATTTTTTCTATGCTATGTTCACTGATATGCCATGGAACTTTTGTAGAAATGTTCCAGTCGGAATTGTTTGTTACTCTCTTAAACATAACACGACTTTCGAAAATAGATCGGTGTCATATTTGTCTTCTAGTTTATTGTTTTTCGAAGTTGAAGTTCAAGGTGCACGAAAACGAGAAAATGGAGCCAAATATACAATGTATGATGGCCTTGGGTCATTTAATTTGAAAATATTTCTTGGGTTAGTTACAGTTTGGTCTTTAGTTTTTTTAATAAGTTATTTCATTTTAAATCATCATTTTAAGTATGTATCATATCTATGTATTTGTACTGGAACGTGTTTAATTCTTTTAACAATTCGAAGTATCCTCCTACCCGGATCTTTCAAAGGAATTTCAATTTTCATTAGTCCAGATATTGACAAGACTCTTACGTATGATAGTCTAATTGGCGGGTTGTCGTATTCTATGTATTCATCAAGTGTCACGTTGGCAACAATTTCTGTTATAGGTAGTCAAAATATATTCAATTCTAATTTATTGCGAGATGCTCAGTACCTAACAATTGGGAATTTCGTCGTAGGACTGTTATCTGGACTAATGCATTTTTCGGCGTTGGGATATTTATCTGATTTTACTTCCGAAAGTATTAAGGAGTTAATGATTTTAAACGAGATTTCACTAATGAGCTATATCGAAGCAATTAGTGGGTTGTATGATGCAAGGTTGCTTTCTATTATGTTCATGCTCATGATGATTGTTTTTGGAGTTTCAAGTGGAGGGGTTGGACTAGCTTCTTTAACTGTGTGCTTGATTGATAACTTTCCATGGTTATTTAATCTTTCGTTAAGTCGTAAAAACTTCGCCTCATTAATCTTTTGTGTAATTTTATGGATTTTTAGTTTATTTTTTACTTTTGACGGAAGTTTTTTATACAAATCTGTGTTTACATTTCAGATAGAATATGTTACGTGTCCTTTGATGGTTATGATTGAGATCCTAATTGTTCATTACATCTATGGAACACGAAGATTTCGGTCGGAAATGAAAATGATTCATGGATATTCATATAGTTTTATTTGGATTATCAGCTCAAATTTTGTAACCCCTTTGCTAATGATAGTTTTATTATCATATAATGTTATTTCTAATAAAAATCAAAAGGTTTCTCTATGGGCAACAATTTTGAGTAATATCATCACTGTCATGAGTTTTACTCCATTTATGGCGGATGCGTCGATTTTGGTCTATAGGAACACCCACCTTTATCATGGTTTTGAAATATTATTTCATACAATCAAATGTTCCGACATATATGGGCCATATTACAAAATCCACTGGCTATTAGATAAAGAATATCGATTGAAATTGATAAGAAATCGGAAAAATCCAAAATTTTTAGAAACTGTCCGGCAGACAGAAAATCTCGAAGAGATTTTAATGATTTTGCGAGAAAAGATGATTAAAAAGAAAAACGAAAAACGAGAGAAAAAAGAAACTCTTCAAAAGGAACATAGAAGGATTTTCTTTTAAATTTTCATGGACTAAATATTTTATTTTTTATCTTGGATATTTTGAAATCAACTAATTTTGACTAAAAATGTCTATAAGATTTTGTTGACTTTTTGATTAGTAAAAATAGCATAAATACTTGGAAATATTTACGTTAACCCGATTTGTTCCATTGTGAGCAATTGGTCACTCAACGTAAAAAAAGCGCCATACCTAATGTAACCAAATGGCCAAACCCCTAAAGTTGTCTTTTAAATAATCAGTAACTTTTATTTAAATGCAGGCCTGTCGACAAGAGACAGAGGGTGCAAATTCCAGGGGCCCGGGTTCGATTTGTTATGTATTTAAATATCATATTACTGACACTTAATTTGACTTAACTACAATCAGTTTAAAGTTCAAGCATCTGAATTCCATCAGAATAAATTGAACGAACATCAACAATTAGATCAACATGGGTATCAATATTCAAAAATAAACTAAATGAGGTTTTGAGTTTTTTAATGCTGGAATTAAAAACTGTTATATTTACTAACCATGATTTGTGAAACTGAAACCATGCGTATCATTTGTGTAGTAACGAACACACAAACGAGCCACGGGCTACTACGTCAATTTAAACGTAATCTGCTATTTTAAGCGTTTTTCGATTAACAATTGTTTAGGCGCCCATGAAATGCTCTGCCTAGGGGCAAAGAATAGCTTTCGGCTGGCCTGCTTATATGTGAACAAATTTATTCCAGTTAGTGATAATGTTAATTTTGCAATTTTTAGTCACTTTGGGGGAGTGTTGGGCTAGAACCGAAGATTGAGAGTTTTTAATGAATCGAAAATACATAACATAAAAGCAGCATCAAGTTGAATAAAGTACATAACACATTGAGAATAAATAAAACATGTATAATAAAATCAAGAAACGCAAAAAGTTACTGAATTTGCAATCAGTATTTATAATGATTTTGACTATGCATACATGCATTCTCTGCCACTAGATCAAATCAGAATACAAAATAAAGTACATAACACATTGAGAATAAATAAAACATTTATAATAAAATCCATGATCATTCACCAAATAATACAAAATAAAGTACATAACACATTGAGAATAAATAAAACATGTATAATAAAATCAAGAAACGCAAAAAGTTACAATCACCAACACAGTTAAGAGAAATATTGCATTTAAAAATACTGCCAAATAGAAAATAAAATAATAATAAATAAAATAATTGATAATAAATTAGTTAATAATATGAAAAGAAATTTTAAGAAGAATTATTAGTCGTATTTACATACGAATTAATATAATGTTATGGATGTTATGTCTCGTATTTTCATACGAAGAAATATACAAATTTAATTTGTTGAAATTAATAAAAATTAAATAAATTAATTAATTTAATCAATTAATTTAAAAATAAATAATTACACACTCATGCATGCATGCAAAAGTAATTCAAATGTTACTGCATTCTGATTTGATCTAGTGGCAGAGAATGCATGTATGCATAGTCAAAATCATTATAAATACTGATTGCAAATTCAGTTGGATACACTGGTTTAGACAGTGAAGACTTGTTATTTCAGATAGTGTAAACATTGTTTCAGACAATAAACACATGCTCTCAGTTTTTCGTTCTATGACCATCGTGGTAAGTTTGAATTGGATTTGGTACTTTTATGTAATGTATAATTTTGTTGTAATGTTTTAATTTAATAAATGTTTGTATTAAAAGTAGTTTCAGTTATAAATTTTTATTTTATTTGTTCTTTTTGCCTTTATTTCTCGTTTAAATTTATGTTAAATAATAATTTAATTTAGGTTAAATTTTACGTTTTGTATAATAGTTACGGGGGAGTTGTATCTCACCATCAATCTAAGATCAGGCTTCTGATCTAACGGGTAGATGGACGTAGGTGCACGACACCCTCAGCTAATTTGGTTCGATACGTAGGCTTCTCCGTCGAGTCTATCGCTGATACCTTTTATGAAGTTTAGTGAGTGGGGATATAAATAGGAAAAGTAAAGTTAGTGACAAGCAGATAAGGTGTTGCTTTGAATGACATCGTAGAATCCACGAATGGTTATGATATCAAATAGGCCAAAAATTAGGAATACAGGCAGATCCCTGCTCAAACATTTTGAAGGATAATTTGAATATTATAAGAAGTATAGAACAATATTTATTAGCTGGGAAATAAGGGCGGATCCCCGCACAAAATTTTAGAAAAGAACAATAGGAAATACCGGTAATTGAGGACCATAAATAATCTAACAACATCATAGATAGTGAATAATAACGTAATACCTTCTATAGGCAGTCCAGAACCCGAAAATGAAAATATAATGAGGAGTAGTTTTAGCAATAGCTCACCTGCTCATGAATTTTCAACCATTGGATACAGCATCAACATGGGTATGGCCAATAGGGTGGAGTGAAAATTTTTTTTTCTTAATATCTTGTTTGGATAGCTATAAAAACTTGGTAACACATGCAATTAGTAATGTGGCAAACAATTAGACAATTTAAAGCATATCTTGAGGTTCCACAATTGACCTAAAGTATAGGCATATTTCGATAAAAAAGCAATAATCTTTAAAAAAAACATTTTTTTATAAGTAACATATTTATGTTATGGTTTAACTTTTTAACAGTCTGTACATAACATTACAAGTAATAAGAACCATATCTGTGAAGGGAAACCACATGCAAACTGTCTAACATGTTTTTATAACTACAAATGATGTTGGGCTTTGGTGTCCAGTTTTGGCATTTTCGATCTCGATTCCAAGCGTGTTCTAATGAATCCGTCGCGTTTTTCTGGACCACACACCATTTCGGATGCTTCTGTCACTAGCTTGATATGTCTCTCTACTGCCTGGGTGTGACAAGGATAGCGGGCGAAATCCAGTCTTGGCGTTTCTTCTTCCCGGATCATGGTTAACAAAGTATCTTCGTCAATGTCCACTACGATTGGAGGCTCTGTGATCGGAGTTTTCTGCCAATCGATCATGTCTATGTAGCTAGTAGCTTCAAAGTTGATTACTGGCACGCAGAAAGATCTAACTGAAGTCGTACGTTTCTGCTTTCTGGATTTCAGTATGCGTCGCAGAGCTAACTCGCGTATATCTGATCTTTCATCGGTAAGCATCGCAAGCAACAGATTTTCTGGATGACTAAAGAATGTGTTGCGTTGAATTACCGGGTCAACAACTTTCTTCAGCTCGTCTGTGAGGTAGCGTGATTTCATTATCGTACTGTGGACATGTCGAGCGCCGTCTTTACACGTCTTTAGTTCATCCGACGGGCTTCTTGTGGCAACATACAGACGTAGTATGCGATTAGCCGTGGTTAACCATCTCGAATGGTTGATAAGACCAGGATTGCGAAGTGAATGGTCGACAGGACAAATACCAACACTTACAGCAGTACACAAATCGAACAGGTATTTCTGATCTGTACTTAAATCGTCGGAATTTGCACTTGACGGTAGAACACAGTTTATCGGCATGTATTCAACGATTGGAAGCTTCTCACAATTCAACAATGACTTTCCAATGGGACCAGAAAATCCTTTTGGACCATTGGTAGGTCCATCAAGATACTGAAACAAATGTCTTAACGGTAATTCGTTTGCATGCAACTGACATACGAACCACTGTAGCGGTCTGTGTAACGTCACTTCAAGTAATCGAATGATGCCTCCTCGAATGCCCGTATTAGTGGCTGTCCCATCACAACCTATTGCTTTTATGCCACTCGTGTCAACATTTCTTTTATTCAAATATGCAATCAACTCAGCCGTGATAACTTTGCTTGACCCTGCAGTTGGTGTAATGTGACCGAAATATGTAGCTCCTGGTTCGGCTATAATCGATATATGTTCTTCAGTTATTATTTTCCGATGAAATTTACCATCGCATTCTTTAATTTGGGTCATTGTATTGTCTTTTCTGCCGTCAAAATATAACCCAGTGATTGTGTTACTGACTTCGGCACATAATGCGCCACGCTTATTTTATTTGGTTGTGGAACCTCAAGACATTATTTAAATTATTGTTTTTCTTTACAGAGTACTTCATTGGACCTCATAGCAAGTTTTTATAACTATCCAAAGTCTACTAAGTCAAAAAAATTTTTTTCGGTCATTTTCACTCCACCCTAATGGCCATGAGTATACGGATGGCATAAAGTATAACAATCATGTGGTCGTCTAGACAGGAGCCACTTCGGTATCTATCGACTGCCCTGGCACGTCCAACCAGACACACTCCTAGGTTACCCAACAAAAGCTAATAGATACCTAAGTAAAAATAAAATAAAATGCTCAAAAGCTTTGATTTATATAAATTATGTCTATAAATTTATTTTACATTTCACCTTAATAATGAAAAAGATACAATTTATAAATCTATTCCTCTGATAATTCTGATTATTAAAACAAATTTTCATTTAATTTAATTTATCACAACATCCCTTGATCGTCACGATCAATAATAAAATCTTGTAGATAGTCCGGTAGCCCTGGTGGACTTCAACTTTATTGTATTGACCTCTTCTTTTGACCCTTCATCAACTGTTGTGTTAGAATGATTTCAGAACTCATTTGTTTCATCTTTCTCTACGTAGTATGTCCAATAAATACCCGGACTAAATAAGTAGATGAAATATGGGAAGTTTCATATTACAACACAAGAATACTAATTATATATGTATACTATTTATCAACATAAGACTCCCCGTGAGCTACAAACTTCCAGTGCTCAACAAGTTCCAGAAAAGCATTTTTGTAGAAACTTGGTTACTGCTCCTTTAGTAAATCATTCATATTCAAACGCATGTCATCAACATTTTCAAACATTTTGCCTATCAAATGTTTCTTCATGTAACTAAATAGATATAAATCGATTTGTGTGATATCAGGTGTTTCATCCTCAATGATGACATTCTACAGGAAGTTGTCTCCATTTTCTTCAAATATGTGAATATTTGTCAAGCGACATTCCAGCCTGTTTTGATACATCTCCATGGTGAGAAAACAAGGAACGACTCTGAATACCAATTTCAAATACATCTGATTGTGGCATATATCATTGTGTTGATTCTTTTTTATCTTCTTTCTTACTCAATTTTTGTTCTGCATTGATATCTTCACATGACTTGAAATCCACAATATGTCATGTAACTAGGGTTTGCAAATTACCCGAAATCTTAATACCCGGGTAATCGAGTATTATTTTGTTTAAATACCCGGGTACTCGAAAAAAAATTATTTTATGAATAAAAACAAAGTAAAGAACTAATTTTTAATTAATATAAACAAAAACAAAACAAATTCATTTATTCAACAAAAAACAAAGAAAAAATTAATAGTGAAATTTCACAATACATAAGTATAAATACAAAAATAACTACAAAAATAACTAATTATTTTTATTAAAATAATATTTTAAAAATACCAATGCGTTAACAGTATCTGTGCCTAATCTATTGCGTACTTTATTAATAGTATTACTAGCAACTGAAAATACCCTCTCAGATGATGTTGATGTTGGGCTTATTGACAATAGAGCTTCATATAAATTATTCATATTGCTACTTCTTTTGCCATCGTTTCCCTCAATAAATTTGAATTCTTTGTCAATATTAAAACTAGATTTATGATGTTTTAATTTTGTTATAGATTCGATACTTTTTTGTAAATTGTAGTGTTCAGCTTCTATACGTTCATCATCCTCTATTTCAATTTCTGACTCTTCATCAATTTCACTTTGATTACTTCCCTCTTCTAAAAATAGCCTGTGAAACATTTGTTTTGCAAAATTCTTTGTAATAAATTTTGAAGAATAGTTTAAAAAATCATTTTCATTTTGTTTTGGAAAAGTACCATGGTGTAAGAATAATAGTAATGATATTAATTCTTTATTTCTACGTTTTTCAATTTCAATCTTCAATATTTCAAATAAATTCAGCGAAAATTCTGTATTAATTTTCTTCAATCTTTGGAAAACGTATAACATTGTACCTTCTGCTGTCAATAAATTAGCACTGTCTTTACTCAGTTGTTCTACAGCTAACATGGTTGGCTCAAGTGTAGTTGACACATTTTTTAAAACACTAACATAATCTTCATTAAAACATTGGAAACCAAGTTCATCTAATGCATTATTTATGCAATTAATTAGTTTTAGGAATCTATTTATAGATTGAGCCAATGAGTTCCAACGTGTTGGTACATCTAATATCAATTTAAGTTCATGTACTTCTTGTTGTCGTACATGTTTTAATAAAATTTCTGTTCGTATTGATGAATTTCTGAGAAATTTAATCATTTTTCTCATTTCGTATAATGCTGGTTTAATATCTGAAATTAAGACATGATTTTGTGAATCTTCTACAATTACTAAATTTTCGTCATCTTCTTGGTCATCTCCTTCGTTTCCACAGAAAAGCTCATCCTCGTCATCTTTTTCAACATTTGCAATATCATCTGAATTAATCTTTTTATATATAACTTTAAGTACAGCCAAATGTACAGCATGGTTATAACATAGCTGTTTCTCAGCGGTAATAAGTGAACAGTATTTTACCATCACGCTGGCACCATCATTTGTTGAAGCAACTTACACCAAATTCTCTCAAAATATTTTTCACCAATTCTTTGGTTTTTTCAGCTGTACAATTTTCTGTGATTGTTACTAAGCCAAGAGCAAACTGTTGCAAATTCGATGACCGTAAATTAACATTCAAATATCTCCGCATTGAAACGTCTGTCCACTCATCAACGGAAATACTAAATTTCTTCTTCAAACTTAATAATTTCTGTAATTCGTTTTTTGATTCAACTTTTTTTTCCTCAAAAAAATCTAATATATTCTTGCGAACTGTATTGCAGCTTCTCGGCATATTATAATGGCGGCTCGCAACATATCCTCTAATTGCATCAGAATGAACAATGCCATTGAACGAAAATCCATTTTGATAAAATTTCATTCAAACTTTCCTTTTTTATGAAATTCGTAATTAATGAATTAGATGACTTATTTTGTTTAGATGTTGAAGCCTCAGAATTTAATTCATCAAAGTTGCTTGCATTAATAAAAATTCGGTGAAGTTTTAGATGGTTAATTAAACCAGTAGTATTTCCCCCTTACAACTTAGTCGTGCTCCGCAATCATAGCATTTAGCTTCGCCTTTATCTATTTTTTGAAAATGATTCCATGCTTCAGACTTTCGTTTGCTCATTTTAGCAAAGGGTAAATAAAACTAAAAAAAATATATAACTTTCTGTAAAAAATAATTTATTTATTATTTATAGAAAAGAGCATACATAAAGTAAAATAAATATAGTTTTAACTGAATTAAGATTTGACTAGTGAATTAAACCGATTTACATTTGAAAACTGAAATCAATATAATTAAAAATCAGCTGATTTTAACTCAGTATTGCTATTGCAATACTACCCAATATTGTCAACATTTCTTAAAATCCCTATAAGCAATAATACTCATTTTAGTTAAACTTTAAGTTTCGGAATTTTCATATAGTGATTTAGATATTTTTTTTAATAATTTAACCAGGTATTAAATTACCCGTGCAACTACCGAAAATGGCGGGTATTCGAGTACTCGGGTACTTGATTGCAAACCCTACATGTAACACCATCTACGTCCGCCTTTGTTGTGAATACGACTTTTGTAACCACGCCTATGTCCCATTTAGACGTACACTTTACTAACGCCAGTCTGAGTGTAAACCAATAATCCACTTTAATCCACAACGACCATTCTGCCGATGCTGAGGTAGTATCACAATTCTTGAGTGACGCAATATTGTACCAAAACACCATTTCTAGTGGCTTTTATTTCATCTTGTCCCAATTCTTTTGATAGTTCGGTGATTGCGTTCGACAATTCCATTACCTGAAGGTCGATCAGCACATCTAAAAAATAAACTTTATTCGAAATTTTTCACATATTTTTAATTCTTGTTGGCCTCCTAGAAATGTTCACTTAACTGGCTCAGAATGGAATCTCGACAATAACCGGGCTAGGGCTAAAGTGTGACGTTCCTATGGTGAAACCTAGAAAGTCAACAAGACTATTTCAATAATCAACTACATACCTACGTGGGTAAGACGCGTTGGTACTATATGTAGCGGAGGAATGCACGAGTAGAGGTGAGCTGGCTATCTCCGAATGCTCATGTCACACATTCCTTCCTAACTAAGGCGGCCGATAGAAGGTCTTACGTCTGTACTTCCTTGAAAACTGCCAACTCAATTTGCTGTATGAAACTGAACTAGAGAGCTACATCCGTGAGTAATCGATGGTTCGGGACAACAAAATCAGTATTATTCATAAAATTTAAGACGATCAAACTTTAGACAGATAAACAGAAAATAACACAAAAACTAAACTATATTACATAAGTTATTACATCAATTTATCCAAATAGAAAGCGAGGTCATCAAGACCTGCATTTTTAAATAAGTACGGTTGCTAGGCTGGTTCGCCTGGAATAATCGTGTTTGAAGGAAACGGAGACGGAACAAAGTTCGCTAATTCGGTCAACCATTTGGTCCTGGCTCGTTGACGACATCCGTCGCGCACGAGTTCGATGTTTTCGATCTAATACTGGCACTGGGGTATCACCTGGTGCCTGGATTGTGGCTGGAATGAAACTGGTGGGGTTCTGACAAATGTTTTGAGGTGGCTGAGCCTTATTTGTAGGAACCTCGCCGTCTAAGTGGTAAGCGAGAATTATATCTAACTCCATCAGAGCGGCGCATTGGGGTACTTGGGCCACTACTTCTTGAACTGTGTACCAGTTGGCTAACATCTCGTGTTGACGGCGGATTACCAGCCATTGGGCTCTACTTTTGGTGATGATCTCGCCTCGGCTCCGTTCCAGCCGGGTAATACGTTGATGCAGGGACCGTGCCTGTTACGGGAACAACCAGGTGACTTCTCGTTGGTTTATTCGCACCTGGGGGTCGTATCTTAGCCTATTCATGATATTGACTCATTTTTAACGGGTATTATTTTGGTTATTAATCTAGAAGTTATTTGTAACGGTCAATTCATTTGCTATTCCTGCTAATTCATTATTTTGCTCTGTTTTTACTATCTAATAATTATTACGTCATTTCTTCTTTATTGTTCTCTGCGTAATGTCATCTGATTTGGCGCCAGAACTATGAGCATTATCGGTTTTATAGTCGCTTGGTGATCCTGTGTAATTATAGTTGTATTTTCACGATTGAGTCTTGCATAGTGCACTATTGTCGTCAAATGTAAGTCTTTTTATATTCTATTTATATATCGCCGAGAGACAGGAAAGCGCAACTTCACTCTCCTCGCAGATTCGAGCACTGCTCTCATTGACAACGTCCCTATGAGACTGATAAAACGAGAACCGTCACTCAACCATGCACGATTGGCCAGATTCATTGTCTTCCAGATGGTACAAACTGCTGTCAGAAAAGTGTGACAAGTTGAATGGGATATCCCCACTATGGATGAGGACATGGATGACGACTAGAGAGAAGATCTAATCATATGCCTCGATCAAGACTTGCACTTATTCGATAATGAACAGTGGAAGCAGAGTAAGAGCACTCACAGCAAGCCACATGGCGAAGTCTCAAGCGCTTGGATGTCGGCGCAGTAAACCGACGAAGAATGAGTTGACTTTAATAGTTTCAGTAATTGTTTTAATTTTATGGCTAATAAAGCATTAGTTCTATTGTGAGTTTTGGTGCATGTGAGATTGAATGGATGGATGAAAGTAGTAGATGTTTGAACGATGGGGTCCTGACTGAATGAAGAGTGATGGTTAAGTACGGTTAAATTTTTGTTTTATCTTTCCGGAAAACGGATAAATTTTTAAATATTATTATTTAGTAGTGCAAATGGTCGAAAACATGACAGTAGACCGCGAAAGTGGTATGCAACTGGTAGAGGCATTTCGTACTCAAAAGTCGAAAGCTCAAGGTGAGGAAACGCGAGCTGAAAGGTAAATGGTTCCGCCACAAGAACAAAAAATAAATTTGGAACCTAAATTTAAATAGGATAGATGTCTTATAACGGTAGTCCCCGAATCCGCTTGAATGCCCGATGATTATAGTGTACAAAGGTACGCTCACTTTTTGCGAGTATTCACCCATTCGATACAGTTTCAACGTTGATTACTCAACGGATATCGAGTTGTGAAGGGTTATAATTCGCTTACCGGTAAGGCACCAGAATTATGCCAAAATGGCTGCTGACTCATGATGCATCGAATGAAATATTGATTGAATCAGGCATGTTTTTATTTAGCCAATCAGAACACTCTGTGCTAGATGGCTCACTTTTCTTTACTGATGTACAACAATTTCAGAAAACAAATAAAACTTTAAAAAGATTATGAACACATATTCTATTTCATAAGCCTTTAGTGAATTTTTAAGACTTTGATGTCATCTTTCAACTTTTCCGTTGCATTGTGGATGGAATGTAGTTGTTCTCCGATGATCGATACTCGTTTTTCTATAAAGATTGTTGAATAAAACCAAACAAAATTGTAAACTTTGATCATTAATAACAAAGGGTTTCGACTGCCAAAGATTTATTTGAAATTATATTGAAACTAGTTGTTAAAGTTGCTTTGAATATTCGTTTTTATTTGTTTGGGTTGCGTTATTGAATGAAAGAACGTATGGAACTTTGCTTTAACTGAAATCTATAGAAACCCAGCAAATTTAATAAGGTTTCATGCTCAGTTATTTGATATGGAACACGTAAAGTCACGCTAACATTATGGCTTTTATGAATATAATAAACCTAACAGTAGTATTAAATTCTTTTAATTTATTATGAAGTCGTATGATAAGTTGTTACAAGAAATACTCATAATTTTCGTTTGTCACTTTATGATCTGCTCAGGCATCGGAGTGACACATCTTACAGGGGTCTTAAGAAAATTTCCGACACATTGTACACCTTCAAGGTGCATTTGTTGTGTATCTGGTATGGCTTACGTCATCCTGATTTCATTAAAATATTTTTGATTGTTTTTTAATATACTAACTCAATATTCAATCAACATTTATACATTTATGATTTAAGATGAACGACAATCCAGATGAAGAAGTCAATGAAACTAAATTCAAAAATGTACCTGAGTCAAGAGAGAAAGATCCTAAGAATAAAGTTGACAATCAATCTAAACCTTTCTTGGATAAACGAACAGCTTATCTTGGAGAAATTGATAATAAATATTTATTTATTGTCATTTTACTGGCTTATAATACTGGATTCGGTAGTGTTCTAAAATTCCCAATGCTGGTCAATGGGCACGGCGGGATAATCTTTTTGATTCTCTATTTATTCATTTCCATTTCCGTTGCAATGCCAATTTATTTAATTGAAGCTGGAATCGGTCAGTTTTACAGTAAGACAAGTGTCACAGTTTTTAACATGACACCAGTTCTGAGGGGTCTAGGTTGGTCATGTTTGCTATTTAGTATTATGACAATAATTCCTCATTGTAATTTGTTGAGTTGGAGTTTTATGTATCTCATGTATTCCATTTTCACTGACATGCCATGGCGAAACTGTAAAGATGAATATACGAGTATTAAATGTGTCCTAGATCGAATTAATGTATCATTGACGAACAATTCTTGGACATATGAGACTTCAGGCCAACTGTTTTTTGATGTATACATTCAAGGGTCGAGAAATCCTACAACAGGTATTGAGTACACTTTTCAAAGTGCTCTTGAAAGTATAAATATCATCCATTTTATTTCATTTTTCATATTATGGGTTCTAATTTTTGGATTGAGCTTAATATTTGGTGGTCTTTACTCAAAAGTTATTTACTTTAACTTTTTTATGTTTGTTTTATTTTTAATCATTTTAATATTACGAACGGTTTGTCTGCCAGGATCGTTTTTTGGAATGAAAGAATATTTTTCTCCTTCTATCAGACAATCTGTTTCTCTTGGATGCATCACTGAGGCATTCATTCATTGTATTTATTCAACTGGGGTTGGAACGGCTGCCATTATTTCAATAGCTAGCTTGAATAAGTTCACTCTGAATTTATATTGGTCTTCTTATGTGGTTATCATTGGGAATTATATTTTTTCCTTTTTAGCTGGTATTTTTCAATTTTCAGTTCTCGGTTATATGGCCAGAGAAAATCGCCTAAATAGTGTAGACGAGTTGGTAAAAATAGTTCCTTTTAAGTTTAGCTCGTTTTTTGATGGGACAAAATCATTAAGGGATTCGCGATTTCTGTGTATTTTTTATTCATTTATTTTATTAAATATTGGCCTTAGCACAGCGGCCGTTTTAATATTGTGTTTATTATTATCGCTCATAGATTATTATCCACAAATATTTAGATATTCGAAAAATAGGAAATTATTGTTGAACATATGTATTTGTATTGTTATGTTTATTTTTTGTATATTTTTCTCTTTGAGGGGTAGTGTTCTGTATCAGAATGTTTTCATCGTGTATTTAGAATCATTTGCTGTACCCCTTGTCATTTTTCTGGAAATCGTCATTGTTCATTATTTCTATGGGACTCGACATTTCCGGAATGATATGAAAATGATTTTAGGTTATTATTATAATTTTATATGGGTCATTGATTCAAATGTTGTTCTTCCTATGGCAATGTTTTTCCTAATTTGTTATTCTTTTGTCATCACTAGTGATGTGACCGCCTCGATTTCTGCAAAACTCATATCAATTCTCTTGATTTTACTGTGCTTAATGCCGATTTTTATGTTAGGCTTTATAGAAATTAGGAAATATTCCAAAGAATGCCAGTTTCGACAAATGCTTTCCAAAGTATTAGAACCGCCAGTGATTATCGGGCCATATTTTAAGAGCAACTGGACGATTAATAAATATTATCAAAATAAATTGAGAAATTTACAATATGATGAAAGATTTTTGGAAACGGTACCCGAAACAGAAGACGTTAAAGACATCATTGATGAGTTAGATCAAAAAAATCAAGATAGAATTAATGAAATGAGAAACAGTAAACCTAAACTTGAAAGTTTAACTCAACCCTTCAACTTTAGTATGTAGGGTACAATCTCAACGAAAATTTATTGAGTTTGATTCCGGCACTTAATAAATGCCTTTTGGGTGGATTGTTGAATTGATCGAAAATAAAAGTTTTTGTTATCAGTTGACATAAATCAATAGAATTTCTGGTTATTTTTGAGAATTTTATTAATTTACTGACATTTAATCACAATTATTGTTTCTCGATTGGAATTTTTTGTTGAAAGAGACTTGTAATATCCTTAAAGTAGTATGTAGTGAGGACTCCATCGCACTTTCAAGGTCATGGAATATCAAGATCAAATATAGACCAATCGAATCATTTATTTTTTAAATTAACATTTTATTTAATTACTTCTTTTTAATTTTATTAATTAATTATTTTATTATGTTTTATTTAAATTTATTACATTTAATTAATTTATTAGTTTATTAATATTTTATTTTAATTACTTACGCTATTTAATTATTATTATTATTATTATTTATTTATTATTATTATTTTTTTTTTTTAAATTTTACATTTACATTATATTCTAACAAGAGCGTAAATTATAACAGTAATATTTCAATTTGAATAAAATTTTAATTAGAAATTATTTAATTTATTATAAAATAAAACGCTGAGTTAATTTTAGATAAACCGGATATTAATTTTTCGGAAAAAATAAATAAATAAATAAAATAAACACGAAAATCTATGCAAAGGTTTCACCCGGGTCCACAATATATCCTACTCTACTGTTTTTTCTCTCTCTTTTTCACCCCTTTGTCTCTTTTCTCTTTGTCCGATTGGGATTTAAGTGTAACCATGTATAGGCAGAATTTAATTCTCTACAAAATGGCTCAATTACAATTTTAGTTTGTCGCTTTGTGTGTAATACACACATGTTTTTACGATAAATTTGTATTTTTCATACAGTTAACGTAATTTTCTTAGGATTTTATTCATATAATATATAGATAAAATTTAATTTTCTATAAAATAGCTTGATTAAAAATTATGTCTCGTATGTTGTGTGTAATACACACATGTTTTTACGATAAATTTGTATTTTTCATACAGTTAACGTAATTTTCTTAGGATTTTATTCATATAATATATAGATAAAATTTAATTTTCTATAAAATAGCTTGATTAAAAATTATGTCTCGTATTTTGTGTGTAATACATACATGTTTTTACGATAAATTTGTATTTTTCATATAGTTAACGTAATTTTCTTAGGATTTTATTCATATAATATATAGATAAAATTTAATTTTCTATAAAATAGCTTGATTAAAAATTATGTCTCGTATGTTGTGTGTAATACACACACATGTTTTTACGATAAATTTGTATTTTTCATATAGTTAACGTAATTTTCTTAGGATTTTATTCATATAATATATAGATAAAATTTAATTTTCTATAAAATGGATTGATCTAGAGTTTAAAATGTTGTATTATTTTATTACTTTGTTGCAATATTTTTATAATCTTATAACAATTTGCTTAAATATTTTACATCTGGTGAAATATTTCCGAAATATGTTATTACTTTATTGTAATTTACTGAAAGACTTCACAATTTATTACAATATTCTTTTTAATTTGTTGTCCGTCTTCGAAATAATGTATTGATTTGTCCCAATTAACATCATTATTTTATTACTTTGTTGCAATATTTTTATTATTTTAGTTACAATTTGAAAAAATTTTTATACAACTTTGTTGAAATTTTCTGAAATATGTTACTACTTTGTTGTAATATTTTCTAATCTTGTTACAATTTGCTTAAATATTTTACAACTGTTGAAAATTTATCTGAAATATGTTATTATTTTGTTACAATTTTATGAAAACGTTATTACTGTTTTGCAATTTGATGAAAAATGATATTACTTTGTGGGTTCATCACATTATCTTTATTAAATTATTATGAAAATGTTAAATAAGTCAACTTTAGCATCAAAATGTGTTTTAAAATATATTGAAGTTTTAAAATACTGTAACGTAATGCATTTATTTTTCCTACCCCTTCCTTGATTTTGATTGGTCAGAATATATTTATTTTTCCTACCCCTTCCTTGATTTTGATTGGTCAGAACTTAATCATGTGTAATATATAAGCAATAACTTTTCAAATGTTTGTCATTTAAACTTTTAATTTAACTTATATAAGTGAATAATTTTTTATTCTCTATCTAATATTAATGATTATTTTCTTTTAGTGAACGGATGCAGTTTATATAAATTTTGTATTGCCGAAAGTCATGAAGATGTGGAGAACTGAAAATCAGTTACATCATCATATTTCAAGATAAATGACTCTACCTTATCGGGTTCCATATGTCCGGAATGTCTCATTATATCACCAGGTAGGTGGTTAATGTTTGTACGACAACACGGACACCATCTTAGAAGATTCGAAGAAACGAAGAGCAGGATGATCACTAAAAGTAATACTCTTTCTACTATTAACAATTATTAATTTTTTATAGTACAATCGAAAATGAATACATCATACAATCTTAAGCAGATTAAAGAATATGTTACAAGTTATGTTATTTAAGTTGTTTAATATTAATTATAAATATAGTTAGACAAAACTCTGGCACCACAAAACGAAAGTTAATATTTTACGGAAATGGAGACTCTAACATACAATTGTGTCCACGTCGGGAGTCTGACTTAAATGGTTCTCGTGTTGAATTGACAAGCGATGTATCTGCAATTAATTCTCCTGACATTGTTGTTCCAGATTGTCTCATCAAAGAAATAGAAGATCATATTCAACGAATGGGGACAGTAAAAATCCAATTTGGATTTTGTGCAGAGTTTATCAAAGAGGATGGTGAAATTAAAAAATGGTGTTTGTCGAATAAAGCAATTACAATGTCATCTTCATTTATTAATGATGGAATTGAAAAATTAAAAGAAAAGTTGGAGAAATACACTCAACAAAGTAGTGGGTGGAGAATTCATAAAATATTAGAAGTTACTATGATTTTAACTAAATTATCAGACATAATACATGTATCTGGTAAGTTTATTTACATTATTATATATATAAATCAAGATATTTACTTAGGTTCAAGTTACATTAAAACGCCAAATTACCTGAAAAACTGCCAGGCTTTAGTTAATGTTCAAAATAATGATCAATTCTGCTTTTTATATAGCATACTGGCCGTATTACATTATGATGCCATACGTCGGGATAGAGAAAGAACAACAAAATATAACTTAAGTGGTAATATATATATATATATATATATATTTATAAATGTCATAAATCATTGAAATTTGTTTTTAAGACTTAAAATGGAAATTTGAATGGTTTCCGATGAAGTTGGTTAACATTTGCCAATTTGAAGCAATGAATCCAAATCTAACGATCAATTTTCTCAAATATAATAAAGATCCAATTAAACAAAAAACTAATGATATTTTCAAGAATCCGTTCGTTGACTTGGTATATAGAAGTACTTCGACGGGATCTCAAATATATCTCTTATTGATTGAAGAAGTTAATATTTCCATTAATCATTAAAATATTAACTAAATTTTAGAATTAAATTATCATTTTTTGGCTGTAACTAATCTCGATCGACTGCTGAATTACAGAGATAAAGTAGAAGGAGTCAGAATCCAATCACAATGGTGTCATACATGTCTTCATGGGTTTCGAAAACGTCCTGCTTTTGAAAGACATATAGGTCTTTGTAAGAAGAATGTGGAGCGGACGACTCTATACTCAATGCCAGAGAATAAATATATCGAATTTAAAGACTGGAGTAAAACTATAAAACAGCAGTTTGTTGTCTACGCGGACTTTGAATCAATATTACTTCTAGATGACAAGCACTTCCAAAAACATGAGCCGATTGCATCTAAATTTGTGCTTCTTCCTCAAGGTTGTCCGATTCGAAATGAAACATTTGTTGGGAAAAACTGCATCATTCAGTTTATACAAGCATTGGATGATATAGCTACAGACATAGTTTATCCGTGGTATAAAATTAATGGATCGAAGGAAATGATGGAACTCACTTGGGAACAGCAGGAAGAATTTACGAATCAAACTCATTGCTACCTTTGTAAAAAGATTATCAATATACCTGTTCGGGATCATGATCATTTTACCGGTCAATATCTCGGAGCAGCGTGTCAAGATTGTAATTTGGCTAGAAGAATCAATCCGTCTTTACCTGTTGTATTTCACAATCTTCGTGGATATGACATTCATCATATATTAAAATATGCAATTGGAAAATTCCCCGATTGGAATTTAAATGTTATTCCTCAATCAACAGAAAAGTTTCTCACACTTACAGCGACATCGAAAGGCAGAAGAATTAGATTCATTGATTCTTTACAATTTTTAAATAGCAGCTTGGCAAATTTATCAAAAAATTTACCATGTCTTCCACTGACCTCAGATGTTTTCGAATCACAGATGATGACTTGTAAAACCATTTTTCCTTATGATATGGCTACATCAATGGATGCTTTACAGTCAATAACAGAATTACCACTGATTTGGGAGGGAGTTAGTGAAGAAGATTATATACATGCAAATCGAATCTGGCAACAATACAACTGTGAGACACTGCTAGATTACATGCTTGTATATCTCAAGCTGGATGTTTATCTGTTGGCCGATGTTTTTGAAGCTTTCAGAGAAAAAACATTTGACGAAGATGGACTTGAGGCTTTATCGTTTGTTTCCATACCCGGATTAAGTTGGGCATCAGCTATTAAACAGTTACCTGAACCGGTAGAACTTATTCAAGATCCAGAGCTTTACCGTTTATTTGAAACTGGTATTCGTGGTGGAATGACATTTATCAACAAACATCATGTTGAAGCTGATGAATCAACACAAATGTCATACCTAGATGTTAATAATTTATATGGATGGGCGCTGTCGCAAAAACTTCCTATTGGTGAATTTAGATGGATAAATGATCAGACTGAAATGAATGGTATTATTGAAAGATGTGCAAATGGGGATGAGTTTGATGGAGATCGTGGATATGTTCTAGAGGTTGACATCGTCATTCCTGATAGTATACAAGATAAACTAGATGATTTACCTATAGCTCTGAGCTTTGTTATCCACTTGGTAGTAAAGTTGAAAAGCTGTTGTTAACTCATGAGCCTAAGAAAAACTATGTAGTTAATGGTAGAGTTTTGACAGAGTGGTTGAGTTACGGCGCAAAAGTCACAAAAGTTAATCGTGCTGTAGAATTCAAACAAGTTGCTATTTTCAAAGGATATATTGATTACAATACCAAAATGAGAGCAGCTAGTACGGATTCGTTTCAGCGAGATTATTATAAGTTAAAGAACAACAGTTTATACGGTAAAACTGTGGAAACTTGAAGAAACGTATAAATTTGAGATTATGCAGCAAAAGCAAAAGATTGATAACTTATTGTAGTAATCCTATGTTTCGTCGTAGCATCAAGATTGCGGATGATCTCATTGCTGTTATACTTGATAAGGAAATGGTGTGTTTAGATAGACCAATGTATATTGGACAAACCGTACTTGATTTATCTAAACTTCGCATGTACCAGTTTCAATATAAAGAACTACAGAGTTATAGAGAAGAATTCAATTGTCAAATTAATATCGTAGCCGGTGACACAGATTCCTTCTTTTTAGAGTGTAAAAATGTTGATTTACGCTTACAACTATATCCAAAAATGATTGAAGATGGGCTCCTAGATACTTCAAATTATCCAGTGACTGATCCATTGTTCTCTGATAAAATTTGTTCTGTAATCGGGAAAGTTAAGGATAAGAATAAAGGAAATCAATATAAAGAATGGGTGTTTCTTCGACCCAAATGCTACTCACTCCAAGGCGATAAAAACACTCTAAAAGCCAAAGGAATAAGTCTTACAAATTCTAATATCACCAATGAAGCTTATAAAAAAGTGTATACTGATGGTGGAACAGTGAGCATCCAACAAAAGAGAATAGGAAGTGTTAATCATCAGTTGTATACTTTCATTACAGAAAAACGATAAAAGATATTATGATAAAGATGATAAAAGATATTGGTTCAATTCTAATGAAAGCTATGCCTACGGTCACTATAAGATTCGTCAAATGCATATCGCAACTGCTCCGTCTACAAATGAATGCAAATCGAAACAAGCACTTTAACAATTAAATTTATATGAATAATAAAATATATATTGTGAATTATTTGACTTAGTTAATTAAAATGTGTTTTATCATTTAATTATTTATTTGTCCAATTAATTTAGATAATTAGTTTCAAGTAAGAAATATTATTTTCGTGTTTATTTTATTTATTTATTTATTTTTTCCGAAAAATTAATATCCGGTTTATCTAAAATTAACTCAGCGTTTTATTTTATAATAAATTAAATAATTTCTAATTAAAATTTTATTCAAATTGAAATATTACTGTTATAATTTACGCTCTTGTTAGAATATAATGTAAATGTAAAATTTAAAAAAAAAAATAATAATAATAAATAAATAATAATAATAATAATTAAATAACGTTAGTAATTAAAATAAAATATTAATAAACTAATTAATTAATTAAATGTAATAAATTAAAAATTAACTAAAGTAAGTAACTAAAATAAAAACATAATAAAATAATTAATTAAGAAAATTAAAAAGAAAAATTAAAAAGAAGTAATTAAATAAAATGTTAATTTAAAAAATAAATGATTCGATTGGTCTATATTTGATCTTGATATTCCATGACCTTGAAAGTGCGCTGGAGTCCTCACTACATACTACTCCTTAAGAAAAACTAATATTTGTCTGAAGGAGCAAAAATTCGCGAGTGATTTCTTTCTAAAATTTTTAGGTCGCTCAACTATTTTCAGCTCGCAATGCCATTTCCAACATAAACTATGGAGCTATGAAATATCTATTTGTTTTAATCAACCACGGCAAAGTTTCACACTATTGGTCAATGAAGACCCGTCATCATTATTGGAAATAAGTTAGCTAATAAATTATATATTGAATATCCCAATAATACTTTTACAATTTGGGCAAAGTAAATTTTTTCAGAAATGACATTTTTAATCAAAATACATATTGATTACTCTCATATTAATTTGTTTTGTCATATTCATTTTGTAGATGATTGTTTTGCGTATTCTTGAAACACTTTTGAAAATACCATTGCAAAATAATAAATAAAGCAATATTTTAATTTTTTAAATTTTAGTTTATCACAATGAAATGTATTGTGCAATACCTTTCAAGGCTGGAATTGGGAAAGATGTTGCATTCACAATCTCCTTCATGTAGTGTCGTAACTTGGATAGTGTGGGCTAGGGCAAAAAATACTGGTCTAGCCTCTAACTGACTGGCATATTTGATTTTATTTTTAGTATTATATAATTATAACACAAATCTAACTAAACAATATATTAAATAATACTTAAATAAACAGGGTCAAGACTTTATTAATAAAAATAGCCATTCTTACATCTTTTTCACTATATATTTCGATAGCATCACTATCATCATCAGGTTGCCTACATTCATGAGGGATGAATAACTACTATATTGATAATTTATAAACAAATTTATAGATTTTATAATTTGTTTATAAATTATCAATATAGTATAGTTATTCATCCGTCGTGAATGTATGTAACCTGATGATGATAGTGATGCTAAAGGAAAATAGAAACTGGAAATGAAAAGATTTCCACAAAATCGTTTTAAAAAAGAATTAAGAATTAAAACTATAATAAAAATGATGAAAAGAAAACGCTAGAATACTCTATAAAAATGACGAAATCCAACATGACGTCAATAACAACTAAATCCAAAAATAAAATTTAAAACTTAGATCATTAAAAGTAATAAGAAAATAACTAAAAATTAAAAGAA